>JAGXCT010035120.1:0-17598 GCA_022495035.1 Philopotamus ludificatus
TGTTGATTATAAATAAAACCATGTATTCTGTATTCATACGACAAATAAATAAATCTATAAGGATTCTGGTGTGTTAAAGGTTGTGAATTCCTGACTTTTTATATTCTCTTAGATTGAAAATTATCATTTTTCAATATCAATAATTAGAGAACTTTATTAAATTCTCGAGAAAATCAAGAACTTTCAAAATTTATTAGGAATATCTTGCATAAGTTTTTTCAGAATGTTCCAAACTATATAAAGCAGGGGTGAGCAACCCGCGGCCGCTTTTAACTTAAAATTCCTACAGTGTCCTGCAGCCTCATTGTACCATAGGCGTAATCATATACTTTCGTCGTTTTTTTAATAGTATTTCTATTAACCTAGCCGTGTCGAAGTATTAGGATTTTTCTCGAATAACTCTTTTAACCTTTTCTTTCCACAGAGTAAGAGAGAGGATATCACTGTGGAAAGAGTGGAAAAGGACCAGATGCATTGCCCTAAAAGATTTTTTAGCAAAAAAATTGTACCACGTTTTTTCATTAATTTATTTAAAAAAAATTTTTAATGAATACGATATTAGATCAAACCCTATAGACGTTTTTTTATTCATTTTACCAATGATTTTTTTTTTATATACGTAAAATAAAATTAATCAGAGTAGAACGGTGATTGACCAAAAATGGTCAGAGTGGAAAGGGTTCATATAACTTTTATATATCACAAACTTTTTTTATTTGTCTAAAAAATAAATATTCTTAGTAATCATTGACCTTTGTTGTCCACAATTGCGAAAATAAACATAAAAACCACAATAATCGCTTCTGTAGCCACGTTTTGTAGCCAATGTGCTTCTCCTTTGCATCGATGTACGATGTGTCAAGAGCTAGTAAAACGTATAGTGACACGTGCCGCGAGAATTTGGCGGTTGGTGTGCGACCAAATTTTGAAGCATATGAATAACTATAATATTCTTCAAATAATCCGTTTCTTAGAAAAATATCATGAAAAATATCTTAGATTTGAAATGCATGGGGTCTATTTTCTATTATAGATAGACTTCGGACTACGCGGATATTTCAAGCCGCCATGACAGATCGGTTAATAAGTGTTTTATTTCTGTATTTTTTATTCGAGGTTTATTTTGGTAATATTGAGATACATTGAGTTAAGTATTTCAAGTTTCTTACATGCGGCCCGCACAACATTTTTAAATTGGTAGTTAGCCCGTTGGTAAAAAAGATTCCTCATCCCTGATAAACATAAATAAATAAAAATTTAACCAATTTTCATATATTTTTTTGGTTTGTATTAATTCATTTATTTCCACTACGTACAAGGGAATAGGAAAAGGAAAATAATCATTAAGTTTTTTTGTTCATGTTTAATAAAGATCTCTTGTTTTTATTGTTAAAAAAAATAAGGATGTAAATAAAGAATAAACAAGACGGCCAAAGGTTTCACCGTAGTAGCTGCAATACAAAATGCAGAATGCAGAGAATCCTGGAGACAAAATCTCATAAAAAAAATTCCTAAACCCCTCATCCATTAAAAGTTTCAATAAAGATTATACAAATGCAATAATTTCCAGACAGATGTTACGATCCATTAACATTTTTACTATAACTAACTATAATTTTACGCTTCAAACTTCTTATCTCGAATTATAAAATAAAAAAACTAATAAAGGTTTTATTATTATTCCGAACATTAAAAATAGGATTCTGATTTTTTTATAATTATATAGTATAATATAATTTGTAATTAAATTAAAATGGCCTCAATAAACTGAGTAGGAAGTAATTATTACAGATGTTCACAAAAATTAAATTTATTTAGTGCTCTAATTATTTTTAATTATGACGAGTCGTAAATAAATTCAAATAGAGTTCTATTAGTCTTTTATTAATGTAGATATTTAGCAACTTACTTAAAGAAAGACTTCACGAAATACGTCCTTTAATCGTCCTTTGCAAGCTAATTAATTGATACAGTGAAATTATTTTAGTAGCAATTTTTTTTATATAATTAAATTATATTTTACAAACAATTTATTATTTATAATCAATCTTTCTGTTTCTATAATAAATTTATTTATTGTTTTTCATTTGCAATATTTAAAAATTAACTATTATTATTGATTGTAGTCATATTCAGATCAGAATAAGATTGTGCTGGCTTATTGGCTTGTATCAAAATGAGTGTATAAGTAAAAGTTATGCCAATGTGGGTAAAAAGAAAAGAAAAATCAAGTGGGTAAAAATTATGAGCGGATATGTAGATTTTTCTCTCGCGGATGAGCTCAGAAAAGCTTTTTAATAAATCCAATAGATTGTCATCTACGAAAATATAAAAACATTTATTAGAAAATTATGAAAAATAGAAAAAGATTTGATTTACATTGTCTTAGGTTATCTTAAATAAATAATTAGTATTATATTCGATTTACCCATTGCAGGATTAATAATCATTTTCTCAATAATATCCGATGTTTTTTCAGTTTCATTTCTCAATATTTCACCGGTACATGTTGCTAAAAATATTATAGTCGTTAAAGATAAACTCCAGAGAACGATAGATAATGGAGTAATATTTATCTGCAACGTTATTATTTCTGAATTATTGCAACAAACATAATATTCGCAATGAGAAAAATGTGAAATGATCATACGAAAATCGATTGAATTTTATTAAACATCAACAATCCATTTATGGCAGATAAAGCATTTATTAACGCAGTCACTGTGGCAAAGAAAAGCTGGAAAATCATTGATATAATATAAATCGATTACATGTATATATGCAAATTGAGATACTTACAAATAAGCCATAACTTTCATTCATAATTTCGATGTTATCAGCAATTAAATCATACATTTTTATTATAAATAATATTTGATTAGAGCGTTCTACTTTCTTTATTTTTTTTCTGATGTATATGGTTTTAACATTTTTAAAATCATTTTTAAGATTTTGTATTGAGGAATCATTTTCGTCAGCTAGATTAGGAAACTCTTTGAGTATCTCTCGAAATCTTTTATTAATAGCTTTTAGTACAGTATTGTTAATCCATAATAATACAGTAAAATCCATTAAATGTATTGTATTCACTGTTGTATATGTGTGTTCTAAGAAGAGAATATATGCGTATCCACCTTCCCATGTTCCCCAGACAGTAACTAAAATTTCGTAGGTAAAATGGAATATATGAAATGCAAAAAATATCAGGAATAATATCACAATATTGATTCTCAATATTGTATAACTTCTCTTAGAAATATTATTCAATTTTTTATCAATATCGTGTAAATTATTCATCATGATTGTCAATTTTTCCGAATTCTTCAGCGTCGAATATACGTAGCCTGTAATTGACGTCAACATCAATCCTTTGTTTGACATTGTCGATATGGTCATTAACACTAAAGACTGATTCGTCCTTATCCATATCGATACATCGTTAACAATGCAAACTACGATGCTGAATACAAGCCAAATCACTGAAAATATTTTCCAAGGCGCTCCGACTGATTTCAACTCATTATTTTCACATGCGAATTTTCTTATACCGAATGGCGCCAAAAATAAATTAAGCGGTTTTAATAAATACACCATATTGTTCCGTGATTTTTTCTTGATAACTTTTTTAAACTCCTGAATTCTAACCATTTCGTTGAATATTAAATACGTCAAATCGAGCACAACTTTCTTTTATAATAATTTAATTAAAATTCACAATCAATAAGTCCATTTCACTAATTTGATGAATTTGGGAGTATTTAATTATTTTATTTATTGTTTGATATTTAACGTAGATATATCGATTTATTGCAAAGATTCCTAAACGTATTTATTCCTCAAATGATTATTTGAATTGATGTGTATTTTGCTAATTTGATGAAATTCGGAGAAATAAATTAATTTTATTATTGTTTTAATATACATTCATATATTAATGTATACCAAAGGTTCCCAAACATAATATTTTATAAAAATGTGGTATTTTGATTATTATAACTCTTTTAATCGCAGCCTTTTTTGCATAGAATATGCGAAGAATCCCAAGCAATTTTTTGATAAATACGATATAAAAAACGATAGTTTTCATAATTTTTTTTATCTCAACTAATGATTCGTTTAAAAAAATAATTCTTTTCGTGGGGCCCTCACTGTGAAATGTATGATAATAATTAATCTTCAAATATGAATAAAATCATAAACAAATAGAAGAAAAGAATAATTATAAAAATATTTATTTGTAGAACAATATCAATTTTGATATTGTTTCAAAATTGATATTGAAAATCAAAAATGAAATTCAAATCATTTTTAACCTAAAAATAAATTATTTTATGTGAAGAAATTAAAAGGAAATGAAAATAGAAAATGGTTTCTAGTCAATATATGAAAAAATATAATGAAAATGTTAATAAAAAATGGACATAAAAAAATAATAGTAATTGTTTCACAAAATTATCAAATACTGTATCATGAATTTTTAAGTTTTGAGGCCGATAATGGGCCTCTTGGGAAATTTCACATGCACCAGCTAGGGCCGATGATCGGCCCCTTGGGAGTAAAAGGGTTAAGTTCAACTGCCTATAAGAAAAAAAAACAATTAATCAGTAATTCGGGGAATATAAAATATTTATTTTGAATTGTTTTTTAAAAGGAATAATAAATCCTTTCAGCATAGAAAAATTGAAAAAAGATTTACTTATTGCATTCAGTGCTAGATTCATTACCTTCATAATTTGAGTATAACTAATCTCCATTGACGTTTTTACCAAGGTATCGTTTATTTTTTATATAATTAAATAATTATTCTAAATATTCTATTAGTAGTTTTTCTTAGAGTTTCACTTAAGGCAGTAGTGACTAAAAAATATCTATGCAAATACACAAAACATATGAGATTATAACATTTAAAAATAAATGAATCTTTTTAGTGATATATTACTGAAATACTATTTTTTTGGTATTTTAGGATTACCTGCGTTCGAACTCCTTGTAGCTTTTTAGAATTGGTATAGTTGCAAGTAGATTATTATGGATATATTATAAGTATATAATCAATGCAAATAAAGGTAATTGAGGGTTCTAGAAAAGTTCACTGACTCTAATTCACCTGCTGAAATTTCACTATCCTGCAATTCGTCAAAAGTATAATTCACCCACTCTACAATTATCTGATTAAAATACTAAAAACTAGGAAACTTTGTTAATCGCATTAATTTATATAATAACAAGTTAACAATTTGTAATGTTTCTCTTTTAAACACTAAAGTTAGAGACTATCGAAAGATTATTAAAAACTATCGAAATAACTGACATATTATTAGTTGAGAAATCTGTGCCTAAAATATGACTAATGATTTTACGGACACTATTATATCTTTTATTATAATCCGAAATCATAATTAAAGAGTTGGTGAATTGTTCTCAGTGAATTACAATCGGTAAATTTTCAGAATACCATAATTGAGATACAGATTTACTTACTAGTGTACATGAATTCAGTAAATATTTACTCGACAGATATTAAAATACTCGATAATTCGACTGTTTTAATTATATAAGGAAATTATTATCTTATCTTAGGTCAGTTTCAATAATAATTACAGGAAATCAGAGTTCCTCCAAGAAAAAATAATTATATAGAGAGATTTGAAACGTTAGGAGAAAAAACCTACGTTTCTAATAAAAGTGATTTTGTTTTGGTTTGGTTTTAGCAGCTCATATAAAGTTAAATCATTTTATTTGGCTAATTTTTTTATTAATAAAAGACATCTAAAATCATATACAGTATTTAAAAAAAAAACTTTCTTCAATGAATATAAAAGCTTTTTCTCCAGATAATAATAATATTTACTAAAAAAATACTGTAATTAATTGCCATACAAATAGAATTTTAAAATAATTGCATCGATAAATATTTGATGATGACTTTGAGTAATGCAATTGAATACTTAAAAATGCATTTAATTTACATTGCTTTTAATAATAAAAAGAACTCTTCAGTGATGCATGAACCTTTCATCGACATGTCGCAAAACGACGAATCGAACATAATATGGTTTATAAAATTCCATACTTATTTTGCAACATTTTTCGGCATACAAAAAGCAATCGTTTTAAATGGCAAAGTCCATGCCATTAAATGGTATTATAAAATATATGCATTCGTATGGAGCATTGTAATGGGATTTTCATCGTATTACAAATTTTCCGAACAAATACAAAATTTTGCCTTAGCTAAATTTTCATCATGCCTAATAATCACATTGTTTATGACGAATTTAACGACAACGCTCGGATCTATGACGATAGTATTTTACAATTCCTTGTTTGGTACCAAAAAATACGTCAAAATCTTCAAATACATTACGTCCATTGACGAAAAGCTGGCTCTCACGAATAATTACAAAAAAATAATGTTTAAATACGAAATCATCATAATACATGTGGCGTACATTTATTATAAATTATTTACTGTATCAAAATATGAGCGTTTCGATGGATGGATTAACAATTTAATGCTGTATTTTAATTACGCGATTTGGGTTGTGATCGAATTTGATACGCTACATTTTATTGTCATCACTAGTTACGTTGCTAAACGATTTTCGATACTAAATCATCATTTGAAAAATGTTTTTGATATAAATTATGTAAAGGAAAACTTCAGTAGCAATGACGGAATATTGTTAAAGCTATGGGATTGGAAAACGGATATAAATTATAAAGCTTATTTGATCAAACAAGGAGATATCAGAAGTCATTTTATAAGATTATTTTCCATATATAATCAACTAGTCAGAGTAATAAATGAAATTAACTCTTGTTTCGGATTATCTCTACTCAATTCGGCGATCATGATATTGACTGGATCTCTAGGGACTATCAATATGTTACTTGAGATAATTGAGCGATATCAGTTTGAGGTATGTACAGATTAGGCCATATTACTTGTGATACTAAATTTTAAAGCTAAAAAATGAACTAAACCGTCAAGTTTTTTTCATATTATAATATTTTCATATATAAATAAAACCCGATAATGTGTTAAATACTAAAAAAACGATGCTAATTTCATATACCGCAGTTTTTCATTTCCTTTAGTTAGGACGCCGGTTATTTGGATAAAATCCCAAAGTACAGAAATAAAAAAAAACTAATATTAAATTACTTCGGTTATTCGGAATACGATTATGTTTAATTAGACAGTAAATCTAACATTTAAATAAATATTAGTAAAACGATATGGTTATATTATTCAATAACTATTTATTTATTTAAGTTTTTGAACAAACAAATGGAATTCTACGATATTCTATAATTAAGAATTACTCCAAAAATATGCTTCTCAAGTAATAAATGTAAATATTTTATATTTACAACTTCTCGATGGATAGATTTATTTAAATAATATAATTCCCAATTTATAACAAAAATATTTCCTTTTAAAATTGCATTTGTAATTATTTAAAATTTTTGTATTAATATCTTTAAATATAATTTTCAATAATCAAGGATGCCCAGAGCGGTGAATAAATGAAAAATAAGGTTTTTTTTATTAACCAAGTTGTGCCTATTGGGGACCCTAAGGGTATGATTTTTCTCGGATAACTCTTTTAATATTAATTAAATGAACAAATATTTTATTATTCGTTGAATTTTATTGTCTACAAATGCGAAAAAAATATAAACAACAAATATTTGCTTCTTTTGCTATGGGTGCGATATTTTTCCTCGTTCGCATCTGGTACTATGGGCGGAGTACGAGAGAAACGTACGATTGACACGTGCGGTGAGAGCTCAGTCTGCGGCGAGACATCGCTGAGTGCGCGTGTCATTTACGCGTCATATTAATTGATTAAAAAATTAAAATGTCAACCAAATTTCAAAGTTAATTATTTTATTCAAGATATTGATAATGAATTTATCAATATTTGACTTGAAATGCTTGGGGTCTTTAATAGACCCCGTTCCGACGACGTTGTTGTTTTTGAGCCGTGACGGATAGGTTATAAGATTTCTGTCGAGTGTTAATTGTAGTAGAAGCCAATTTTGGTTATGAAAGTTTTAATGAAATTTAAAGGATGTACAAAAATCAAGTCAAGAGATCTTCGTTTCACTATTAAAGAATTATTGCAGAAACCAAGAGATCCATCCTCCATAACTTAGTAACATTTAATAACACAAACGTTCTCGTTTTTTTTAGTTTGTATCCAGATATAATAAATTAAACATTTCTTTATTTTCTTCTTTATTTTTCTTTTAAATGGTTCGTCAGCTTTATTACGTCAGGCAAAAATCCTATTTTATTTATTATATAAGCTTTAAAATGTCGAAGACTGAATCTTAGCCGCAGACTGAGCTTTCGCCGCACGTGTTAATAGCACGTATCACTCGCACTAAGTACATTGTACCGGATGCGAGCGAGAAAAAACATCGCGCCTGTGGCAACAGAAGCAAATATTGTTGGGTTTATATTTTTTACGCAAATGTAGACAATAAATGACAATGATTATTTATAATTTTATTCTTTAGACTTTTTTGACAAATAAAAACAGTTTGTGATATGGAGGATTTATATAAAAGAGTTATTCGAGGAAAATCAAAAACTTAGGGTCCCCAATAGGCACGGCTAGGCTTAATGGATGTATTGTTTTATCTAGTATTTAAGTTCTAATCGTGTTTGATAATAAACTGAACTAAAACATGGGTTTATAAAATATGCGATCCATTATTCAGAATATCTGATAAAAATAAACATTTCTGAAATAAAATATAAATAGTAAACATTAAGTAATATTATTTTATATTTTTTATAGTATACGTTTATAACGGTCGCATGGTGCTTTTTTCAAGCAACTATGGTATTTGCATATACGACCGTATGTGAAATTTTAAGATCGGAAATAGCCAGAACTGACATAACAATTTCTAAATACTTAGTGTCACCAAATTTGGGTTTGTATTGAGATTTTTTTTTATTTAATTTTAACTACAAAATATTTTTTAATTCTATTATAGATAATGAAATACTGGATACGATCGAAAAATTCACAAAATTAAATACTGAGAGAGACGTGGACATCACGGCTTGTAACTTCTTCATAGTTGATTATACTTTATTATTTAGAATGTTGGGAACCATCGCATTATATACAATCATAATATACCAGATGTTTTAAATGGATTGGACAATACTTTGTATTTATTTAATTACTTAAATATGACTCATACAATCGCCCTCATTATTATTTTAAGATCAAAAATGAAAACACCTATAACTAAATTCAAATCGTTTCATTTTAACCATCGTCATAATAATATTTTAACGTTATTATATGCGTTTAATATAAATGTTACAATATTAGGTTTAAAAAAAGTTCAATATGTTCACGGCAGATTTATTAAAATTGGTTTAGCGTATAAGTTATATGGATTTATATTGATATCGATAGACATATTACATATATTATATTTAGTATCTAAAGTTATTGTAACAGATAGTGGTCCAAATAAATTAAATAAAATTTCAATTAACAGTTCGTACTTATTGATGGGATTATATTACAGTTGCACGATGTTGAATAGCTTATTTTTCAGAACTGAAACGGCTGTAAAAATATATTCAAACGTAATGATGGTAGACGAAATGCTCAATATTACGAATAAAAAAAATAATGACAATTTTAAAAAAACTTTATTGAGTCTTTATGCACTCTATGCGAGTTTGAAAATATTTTTTACATACATTGGCTTAATTGATCTCAGAAATAGATCGACTATCTTTTTAAATATCGCTACGCTTACATTAGAATTGGAAATATTGCATTTTTTAATGTTGCTTAATATGGTTACGCGAAAATTCGAATTTATCAACAATTGTCTGAAAAAATTTGCAACTTGTGACAGTTTAATCAATATCGATGTACCAGATGGAATTTTATCAAGCATCTGGGAATATAAATACTTTATACCGGCAGATATGATGAAAGCTAATAACATTGAGAGTTTATTAAAAATACATATTATACTCGTGGATATCGTCAATGAGATAAATAATTATTTTAAAACACCTGTACGTTTTCTTTATGATTTTTAACATATTTATTACTTAAACTTTTATTTAGTAAAATTAATATTTTCTTAGGTTTTTCTCGCAGTAACATCATCAGCTACGACATTCATCGGAATGATTGGAGTTATGATTGTGGATGAAGTTATTAATCAAGGAGGAGTAATTACATTTTAACATATAATTATTTTTCACGATTTCATGATCAACTAAAAATATTTATTAAAATTTCAGACCACATAAATACATTTTCTATTGTTACTCGGAGTAAATGAGAATCCGATTTTTTAATGAGATAATTTTTAAATATTGATCAAAGTACCTTTGGGATATTTTTAATATAATTAAAATATCTTATAATATATAATCAAATAACAGAGAATTCAACAATTTAGCTAAATTATCCATAATCAATGATAAAATTATTATCATAGTCTTGATTTACTTTAGAAAACCATCACAGCTATATTGTATTCAAATTTTTAATATTTTAAAAAATATTAATGTTGTATTTATTATTGTATTATTATAAGTATATATTTATTTATTAGCAATCATTCAGAAGAGATGTAATAATCGGATGGTGCATATATTTAGTGTTAATAATATACAGTTTATCGACATGCTGTGAAATATTAAATATACAAGTCAAAAGAACTTTTATCATCATCAACAAATTGAATATACAATACAGTTTAGGTATAAAATAAATTATTACAAAATTAATAATAATTTATTATTAAAAAAATATATTTTTAGAGAGCAGAGAATCAAGATTGTTGCAGATTTTCATTCGACAATCATTGAACAAAACAATTTCCATCAATCTAATATTTTTCTCTATGGATTATAAATTTATTATGAGCTTTATGGGAACTTTGATGACATATTCTGTTATTTTATCTCAGTTATAATTAATAAAGCTATTATTTTAATTAATTAACAATGTAAATATTCATCAATCAATCAAAAAATTAATCCAATTACTTAATGTATGTTACGTAAACAATATAAATTCTTAGTTACAAATAATGTATGCTATTATTACTTTAGTCCTCAATTGATATACATCTTATTTATAATTTACTTTAATAAAATGTCAGGAGTAAAATTGAAATATTTTAATAATAACATTAATATATTATTGCAAGTTTATAATATCACCGTTTCAATATTCGGTTTAAGAAAAATGAGCTATAAAAATAATAAATTTAATAAAATTGGCGCCAAATACAAATTGTACGGATCGATCTTAACGCTGATCGGTTCATATAATATCATCTATGTAATATTTTTGTTAGATAACAAAAATAATAATACACAAATTATAAAGAAAACTTCGACTGCTATATCATATGTCATGGTGGGATTATTTTACGGCAGTGCGATGTTAAACAGTTTATTTATTCGTACTGAAACGATTGTGAAAATATATTCAAGTATCAAAATGGTGGATCAAAATCTTTCTTTTATAAACAAAGAAAATTTTAAGAAAACGCTGAAGAAGTTCTATGGCGCTTTTGTGATTTTAAAAATATTTTTAATTAATAGAGGCATGATTGATATTTCGAATAGAGCAGTTTTATTTTATAATTTCTGTATAATCACCTTGGAATTGGAAATATTACATTTTTATATATTAATTGATATTGTATCGAGAAGGTTCGAATATATTAATAATTGCTTGAAAAAAACCGCAAAATACAACAGCATCATTGATATGACAGTAATGGATGGAATTTTATTAGATGCTTGGGAAAATAAATATTTTATCGCATCGCATTACATGAAAACTAATAATACTGACAATTTAATAAAAGCGTATTTAATACTCTTAGATATTATTACCGATATTAATTTATTTTTTGAAACAATTGTAAGTTTATATTTATATATTATTATAATAAAACTAATATTGACATTAATTATAATATGATTATTTTTTCTAGCTATTTTTTTCGGTAATATCGGCCACTGCAACATTTTTAGGACTAATCAGTGTATTGATTATATCTGGAACGTTTCAACAAGGCGGAGTAAATATTAATATGCATTGTTTTTAAATATAATTTATAAATAATTAATTTTATATATATGTAGATAATACTTCAAAGAGATTTAGTAATCGGATTGTGCGCCTATATGGTATTGATTATATTAGGGATATCAACATCTGTTGAGATATTAAAAAGCCAAGTCAAAAAATCACTCGTTATTGTTAACAAATTGAATCTGCAATATATTCTAGGTATTATTAAATAATAATATTTTTCATATTTAATATTCAGTTAGTAATGCTAATTTTGTGTACATATTTTTTACAGAAAACAGAGAATTTGAACAGCTGTGGATATTTAATAGACAGTTTTTGCATAAAAACATTGAGATTAAAGTGATTTTCTTTACTATGGATTATAGGTTGGTTATGAGATTTGCTGAAACACTTCTGACATATTCTCTCATTTTATCTAAGTTTTAGCTGAATTGTTTAAATTTATAATAAAAAATAACATATTACTAATATATTATTAAAGTAATTTAATATAATTTTTTAGATATAATTAAAGATGTTCTAATAAATTCATCATCGTACCCAATTTTTCACGGTAATTCCTGGTTTCACAATGCTAGTTAAAAAAAGATCTTTGGGTATTTGCTTCAAACAATATGATTTTTTTTAAATCTTTGAATTTTATGGATTATTCAATAATAAATCACTATCTAAACATTGTCAGAGGGTAAAAACAGTTACCAGTTTTTAAAAAAAAATGTTTCTTCTTCTTGAATTGATGGTTGTATGGTATATAATAAAAAGTAATATAATGTAAATTTTTACTCAAATGTTTTTGGTGAAAGTTCGTGTAAAAGCTATTTTCATTCCGAGACATTTAAGATAATAAATTAGAATCGATATGGAGAAACAGAATATATTGGTAGATTAAAAATTTAATTCACTATATGTTTACCGTCCAAATTAATTAATCATTGGTTCGTTTCTGAGAAGCCTATCGAAGATGAAATCCGAAAAATGAACATTAATTACTTTTCAGTGCTCACCGGATGAAATTTCTTGATTTGTTTCAATTTCTTTTCCGTAAATCTCCAATAGTTTTTATGAAAATAATTTCCTCCCAGACTTATATACAAATTACTCTACATCCTCAATATCAATCTTCAAACCTATGGACCTGTCCAGTCACAAGTGCATCAACAAATGATTGTGACGCAAAATTTTCTTTTCTCCTCCCCAAGTTTATGGTTTTAAATGCCATTTCTCACCATGTCTTATCGATTATCGAGGATATTAAAATTATTTTACTAAAATTCTTTGGAAGACATCACTTCAAAATACCATTGAAATGAAGCTTTTATATAAATTTAAAAAGAATAAACTTGTGTTACTTCATCAACAGATCTTTAAGATTAGAAAGATAAATATGAGTATTGTACAAAATCATGAAGACTTTCGAATGGGAACACGAATCGGACAATCGAATCTCACAAACATAGAGATTCTATTGATTCTTTGTTTTATAACGAAATAGTTTACTCAGCATTAATGATATTATCATCATCTCTTCGATTCTCAGTCCTATGCCAATTGCCAATTTAAAGCATAATAAATAATAATTTGAATATCTAATGGAAATATTATTTTGATAAATATGTATTAAAAATAAAATGTGTTTTTTTTTCAACGATTCCAGCAAAAAAATTATCTAAATAATGAGATTAATGCGAGTTCATCAGAATAATGTTGTTATTAAATAGATAGTAAAATCATTACGTAAATAGAATTGACCTTATGGCGCGAATTATTTTTGCCAAAACGTTCCAAAGAAATGTATTTTTTTTTTGCTTTTAATTTGAAGCATATAGTTATATTGAAAACATAAAAATATTTTTATATATTTTCAACCCCTTTCGGTCCATTTTTTGCACAAAAAAATCGTATTGCAAGTAAAGTCGTAAAATACATTGAAAATCTATTATCAGGCTATAGCAAAGTAAGAATGCAAATGGAATAAAATAAGCTAGAGAATGATCCTTTCATAATTGACGAGAAGATACAACAATAAAACTGTGATATATTTAAGCGCGCATCTGGCTTCAACCGAATACGCGTGAGTGGGAAAATTGGAACGCTTCTGCTTGATGCGTATTCGCGTTAACGCTCATCAAGTGGTTAACAAATTAACAATAAAAAAAAATTAAGCTACTTTAGAACTAAGAGACAAATTACCATTTGGTTATTCAAATTTACGATTAATTAAAAGTCGTTTTATTGTTTGCGAATAATTTATTTCTATCATCAGTCCGGAAATTAAATTAAATATATTTTTAAAACAAAATATTTATAAAACGTATCAGTGGTTATTTAACAACAAAGATAAGAATATATGTTTACATAAATATTATTTTATTTCGTGGAATTAATTCGGTTAAATAATAAATCTTATCAATATGTTCAAAACGTAAGTATTTTTTAATAAAATTTTCTATAAACAACGATCCTATATAAATGGTTCGCAATTTTATGATAATTTAGACGAGTAAAATTCATAGTGTTTTATAAAATATTCTAAACATGAATATTTTATATATTTGTCTAATAGTTTTTGCGTTGTTGACCGTATCCATCGACGTTTCAAATGCTGAAGGACAGAAATCTACCAGCGTCCAACAAAGGAAACCGAAAAATTCAAATACCAACAATAAAATTGGCACCAAACCCAGACCTATATTTGGTGCAAACATACAATTGAAGATACCATTAAAACTTGGATAATAATCATTCACGAATACAAACATTACGTTTTTAAACATAATTATGTGATTTGAATTATGATCCTGCATCAAAAATCTAAATTCATGTTTAAATTACTAACGTGGAATTATTGAATAAATCCATATTATATACTTATATACTTATTGTTTTTATTGATAAATGACATTATTCCTAATCCTTTGAAATTACTTTACTGATAAATGATCACATATATGGCATATTAAAAAAATATAAATATGTATATTATTTCATTTTATTAAATTTGGTTTGGTAAAAATATGTATAAATTAAATGTATTTGTTCTTTAAATACAAATATGTATTTTTTTAAAGTCATAATTCCATTTATCCAACCGTTTTCAATTACATAAATTGGATATGACGTATATTTACGATGTTTGTATTAGTAATTCATCACCGCAGTAATTTGCTTTAGTTCATCGAAAGCTTAATTGAAATAAAAATATTCAGAAAAATAATTGATGGTGTATGTTTTATCATTTTATTACGAGACATAGTTATTATATCCTAATCCATTGACGATGAACGTTAAAGAATTGTCCTGTCGTCAGAATAATAATAACAATTTTCTAATATTGCACACAATTTCATACGTCAATTGGATTCTCGGTTTACAGCAAATTAAATCAGATAATGGAAAAGTGGTTGAAATAGGCATATATTATAAGATTTACGGCACTGCCCTCGTATTTATTACATCTATTGCCCTAATGTGGTTCACAATCAACAATCTCGTCACAATCCAAGGGTTGACGACGTTGTTCGTATTCT
Source organism: Philopotamus ludificatus (assembly GCA_022495035.1). Lineage (NCBI taxonomy): Eukaryota > Metazoa > Arthropoda > Insecta > Trichoptera > Philopotamidae > Philopotamus > Philopotamus ludificatus. The sequence goes on from JAGXCT010035120.1 coordinate 15,650, forward strand.
TTATGATTTTTTACATATTTATTTAAATTACATTTATATAGTAAAATTAAATTTTCCTTGATTTTTCTCGCAGTAACATCATCAGATACAACATTCATCGGAATCACACCTCTAAATGGGAACACGAATCAGACAATCGAATCCCACAATTTTTTTCAGAGATTTTATTAATCTAATATTCTTTGTTTCATAACAAAGTAGTTATATCACTTATCAATGTTTCAGCATTATTGATATTAGCCCTATTGAAGAGCCCTAGGCTCATTCAACACCCTTCTCCATTTTATGCGGTCTGCCGCAACGTCTCTCCATCTTTCGGTACGTTTCAATGATGCGGTGTCCCTCTATGCATAGTCCAACCATCTCAGCCCTGGTGTTCCTTTCCTTTTGGGACAGGAAGGCTTGTTAATCTTAAGCCTTTTCGGCGGTTGACTGTCCCGCATCTTTGACACGTGACCGGCCCACCAGAGTCTGTATATCCTTGTATGGTTGGTACGAATACGGCTCTAAATATCCGTCTCAGAATCCTCCTCTCCAGGATATACAGTTATCACACATCTTGTTTTGTGAAAGTCAATCCTGTATGTTAGGACGGGTCTGATGAGTCTCTACAGCAGATTCTTTTGTTTAAAGTAGCACCGGTTTTCTAGTGTTCTAGTGTGGTTCTTCTCATTTTTTTCAATAATAATACAGCATTATTGATATATTAAATAATAGATAAATTGGTGTCGATAAAAAAAATAATTACATGTCATAAATTTTGGATAATGTTACAGTGACAATATGTCAACATAAAAAAATATCATCAATCAAATGTATAATTCAATTACTCGGTACATATAGTATTATATTATACTGTGTTACGAACGTTCATCGTTATTCATTGTCGATTATTGTTTTATGAATAAAATGATGAAAAATTTAACAAAATTAAACTCAAACGACATAAATAAACGTCATAATAATATTTTAATATTATTGTATGTACATAATGTAATCACTACAATACTCGGATTGAGAAAAGTCCATTTCGCTAATAATAAGTTAAATAAAATCGGTATTATATACAGAATATATGGATCAATATTAGCAGTGATGGGATGTTTGCAAATCGTATACGTCATTGTGTTACTTATAAAAGAAGTATGCATATCGCAAGTATTCAGCAAAATAGCGATTGTGTTCTCGTACGTTTTAACACTTTTATTTTACGAGGGTACAATGCTGAACAGCTTATTTTTCAAAACGAACACGGCAATGGAAATATATTTAAAGATCATGTCCGTGGATAGAATGCTGAACATTAGTAACAAAAATAATCAGAGTGAATTCAAGAAAGTTTTATTCAAATACTATGCAATTTATATAGTTATAAAAATGAGTTTTGCATACTGTGGCTTGAATGATTTTACCGATATAACAACAATGGTTACAAACCTTTGTGCGATCGCACTAGAAATGGAATTACTGCTTTTTTTAATAATTATCTACATCGTATCGAGGAGATTTGAATATATCAATAACTGTTTGAGGAAATATCAAAATTCAAACGGAGATGTAGACAGTGATGTATTCGATGGTATTCTATCACAAACCTGGGAGAATGAATATTTTGTTCCAGTGGATATATTAGAGGTCGATACCATTGAACGTTATTTTAAAATTCATATGTTACTCATAGACTTGATAGGTAAAATAAATAAATATTTCGAAATAATGGTAGGTATTATATTTTATAATATATTTAATTACTAATATTAGGTATAGTGAAAAGAAATGACCGTTTTCTTAGGGCGCTCTTTGAAATCAGTTTGCGATTGGTTTCCGGCGAGTAATTATGTCGAAATTAGTATTATTTAAAGCTACTTTTATTCCTTCCCGACATAAATACATTTTTTTTTCATTTTCACCCATAGAAAAAAATGTCATGGCCAGAGATCCAAGAGATG
>JAGXCT010035121.1:0-50070 GCA_022495035.1 Philopotamus ludificatus
AGGGTTGGACCTATTACGATTCCCTGTGGTACCCCACAGTTAATTATTTATTTTGCTTGACGTGGATTTTAAGATTATATAAAAATGATGAGGAAGATTTTTATTAATTTTGTACAGTATCTCAGACCCTGTCGTAGGCCTGGGTTATGTCAAGGAAAGTCGCAGAGTAATACTTTTTTTCTTCCAGGTCTTTGTGTATTTTATTAACAATCCTGTGATTTTTTTTAGAACAGAATTGATACTCTGGAATTATATTATTTTTTATTAAAAATTCTCATTCTTTTAAAATTTTTTTTTTACACAATTGGTATCAAGCTTATTGTTCTGTAGGACTCTGCCTTTTCGGGGATCTTTGGGAATTTTTCGAATCCTAATTTTTTCAGCTATTTTCCAATGATCCGAATAAAATCCTAGCCTGAGTACAGCATTAAATAATAGGTTATTAACTGTATGCACTTAATTGGAGATCCTTTAATAGTTTTCCAGTAATTAAGTCGTAATCTGAACCCTTTTTGGATTTAGGTTGTGTTTCAAGAAACTTTAATATATCTGCCTCATCTGCTGAGTTTGAGGTTACATCGTGTGGCTTAAAAACCATTTAGATGTTTATTTTCAGATGTTCATTAAAGAGCATTTTCTTTGTCGTTTCTTGCCCAAGCTCCATTAGAATCTCGTATTGCTGTTTGAAATAGCTGGGGTTGTTTAAATTTTTAGTAGCTTTCCAATGTGAGTAGTCAGTAGTCTGAGATTTTTTTTTCATGTGGGTCTATTTTTACTTTCTTAATCGCTCGGTTTTATCCACTGAAGATCGTGTTTTTGTCATCGCTTTTGGATGCCCTTCTTTTGGGTAATCAATTTTTTGAAGAATTTTAAATTTTATTATTTAAAAAATAATAACAAAAAAATAAAACGCAAACGTAACGCTATACTATCTTTCTAAATGTTTACGTAGGCAATAAAAAAGTTAATACCAATTTATCGTATTTTATGACTAGTAGTAAAACGTTTAAATGTTTACTGCCCAATACCACAGAGTGTTAAAAAGAAGATGCAATCAATGGCCGTCGAAGAATGCCAAAAATGCGTTCATCCACCATAATTCATAACGAAGCAATCGTTTCATAATTACGACTCTTGAATGGGTTTGATTCATTGGCGCTTTTATTTCTAGCAGAATTTTCCAAAATTGAATGCCACCTGTCATCCGATGACACATGTATGCATTACCACATAATACCCGGGGGCTCCCCCAAAAAAAAAAAAAAAACGCTGATAATAAAATTAATATATATATTTTTTTTTTTGAAAGCGAGTCGTTTAAGCCCGTGGTATAGGAGAACAACGCCGGCAACAGCCATTCCCATGATTTATGGTGTTCCTCTTATTGGAGTTGTGGTATTCGAAGGTGTTATTATCAACGTATGGAGTGCCATTGTAAATTATCATACCAATTCATTTATGGCGGTCGTAATCTAATTTCACAGGCAACGAACAATGTCGGATTATCGTCGAGTGGATGATGTTTATTGGCGTCTGGATGAAATGCACACCGAATTATCGGCTTGCGACATTGAAGAAACACATTTTTTCATACTTGGATGTATAGAAACGTCACACGAACAATGTGCACATTCATAAGTATACGTATGACCCGATGATCTCTTCTCGGAAGACGTATGGAACATCAGGGATTGACAACTGGATTCGGCAATAATTAATTGCGCCATCGTTGACATTTATCAATTTTTGATGTGAAGACATTTTATGTCATTGTGCATCGACAGTTTCGTAATTATCACGTACAATAAAAATATTATTTATTCAGTGATTAGAAGAAGAGGGCCGCCATTGCCTAAGTTTATAATGGTAGACAAACAATGAAGATTTTTTGGACGTTTCGAGTCATATGAAGGACGAGAAGAAGCATCGTATTGATTCCAACGACGCATAGAATGAGCAACAAAGAACTACTGTCTAACAAAAAATTTATGGTTATTCAGAAACACGATTTTTATAATTTTATGACTTTCTACATACATTGTTTATGAGATAAACCATATGCTTCTTAAACAAGATAGTTCTATGTATTAACTTTTTTCTGAATTAAATCGATAATCTCTATTTAAAAATATTTATCTCGGATACATTGACTCATTTTAACCAATCGAACAGTTTCAACCTTTTTGCATCTGAGAACTGAGTCAAAATTTCTGCGGTCGATTGATTGAAGAATGCAGATTACTGAGAATATATCCAGTCAAAAATTCTAAAAATCCATTTGAGCCGGATTTATCTACTTTTATATAAATAAATTATTTAATTTATTAACCATTTTTTTATTAGATTTAATGCCCAAACAATAGAAATTTTATAAAAAGTGGTTTGACTCACGCAATATTTTAAATGGTGAGACGGTGACGTTCAGGTTGTTAACAGAGTCTAAGTACACGTAACTATTTTAAAAAAAATAAGCCATCCACCTTGGCGGCTTCAAAACAACCGCATCGTCTAAAGGGGGTCCATCAGAGACTCCAAGTATTTCAAGTCAAGATATTGATTAATTCTTAAAATCAATATCTTGACATTTAAAAAAAATGGAGTGTTCTAAATATATAAAAATAGTTATTCGTGATATTGCTCATAATTTTGTTGATATTTTGGATCTCTCCACAGAGACTGAGCTCTCGCAGCACGTGTCACTCGTAAGCTCCACTCGCATTTGGCACATCGTACAGGATGCGAGCGAAAAAAACATTGCGCCCGTGGTAACAACAGGAGCAAATATTGTTTTTTTTTACAATTGCAGACAATAAAGGTGAATGATTATTTATAATATTGATTCCTTAGACTTTTTTAGACAAATATAAAAAGTTTGTGACATGTAGGATTTAATAATATATTAAAATAGTTATTTAAGAAGAATCATAAACTTGGGGTCCCTAATAGACCCCATCGGCACAGCTAGGTTAAACATGCTCTCATTTAACACTATACGTACGTATAGTATACTATTATAGATAGTGATCAAATATGGAATAAATGTAGAATGTAAAATAAATACTGCCATATTAAAAAAAAAATTGGGATGTAATAATTAGTAAAAAATACAAAAATAAGAAAAACTCTTCTCGTTATATTTATTATATTTTTTTCTTAACAATTATTGTGGTTTATATATATTTTTCTATATTGCAATATAAAGAAAATATCATTCAAACATTCCAGATGTGTTAAATCAACAAGATTATTTTTAAAAATTAGTATAAGGGTTTCCTGGCGAAAATATTGTTTTTAGTCATCATCCTTTTAATTATTTTAAAAATGGAAAATAATGTGGGATTGAAGTTGAAGCAAATTCGACCAAATCTATTTTATAAATAGCAAATACAATCTCGGTCTAGATATTTAAAAATAATTGCAAAGCAAATCTGTACGGGTTCGAATGTGTCAACAATTAATAAAATTGGAGGAAAATTCATCATTTTTTCGACATCTTGTGACAAGGGATGAGAAGTGGGTTATGTATACGAACCAATTTCGCAAAAAAACAGTGGCTCTCTAAATGGTAGATACCACTGACAACGCTGAAACAACCTAGTGGGAAAAGGGTCCATGTTTCTATGTGATGGGATTGTAAAGGAATTATTCATTATAAAATTCTTAAATATGGCGAGACAATAACGGCACAGTTCTATTGTGATAATCTGGATCAATTAAAAGAAAATAATAGAGAAAACATATTTTTTACACGAAAATGCGAGATATCATACACTTTTCAGCAATATAATATAAAACTAAATAATGTAATCCGCTAGTTTAAAATTGTCTTAAAGCAATAATGATTTTTTCTATAAAAATCGACGGATATAAAATTAACCTCAATGATTCACAGTTGGTCCCAAAAAAACGTTGTTGATGAAGCATGAAAGATTCGATCATTACGAATTCATAGAATGAAAAAAAAAATTCGCAGAATTGTTATTTTATTTATTATTCTATATACAATTGAATAGATGACTAAATAACACATTTTCAGTAGACAACTAGTATCATTTAGATCAGACGCATGTAAATCCAGTATGTATTGTCGAACGTAGCAGAAGAAAAAAACATATTTTCATGTTACCGATTTCTGGATTGATATCGTTACCCTCTCTGCATCAATAGAGGCTGGTGGTCCACTGGCGAGGCATCGCCCCAGCAGCGGGGGTCCAGGTCCGGCTATATTTTAATCAGGACCTCAAAAAAAAAAATACCATCAAATCTGAATTCGGTATTAAAGCCACCCGCTATTTAAAGCCGACTCTGCGGACCTTTGTGCTCTCTGTCCGGAGAAAAAAAATCTGAAAAAAATGGTCGATTATAAAAATGTGTTATGGTCCAATTTTACATTTTTATATCGAATCCCGAGACTGACTGTCTTTTGTGTATCGCAGTAAAATTATGATTTATGTAGGATGCGGTTTCTCCCCCTGCCTCGTCACACTTGAGCAAATATTGGATTTCGCCATTCCAATATGTATATATTATAAAATGTTTGACAATTTACACATGATCACATTTAAATTTTATTAAAATATCTAAGGAATTTCTTTGAAAAAAATCCGTCTTGCTCTTGGACACGGAATGAAATATGAGTATCCGTTATTTCGTATGAAAGGATTTGACGGTCGAAAGGTGTGGGTTGGCCACGTCTCTTCACAATATAAAAATTTGGTCAAAACTTTTATTTGTCACGATACGTCCGACCGGGAACAAGACATTCCCGAGTGCGTGGCAGCACTGCGCTCTTCGGCCGAAGAAGATCTGACCCCGCGATGACCCTCGGGGGTCTGATTGTCTCCCGCGATGGGGTTAAGGATGATGGATGGTTGGTACGCCTGCGTCAAAAAATACCGAGATCCCATCGCGATGGTTCAATTTTTCCTGTGGTCATATTTTCGAACTGTAAAATTGAGATGCCGAGTCGAATGCGATTACATTGACACCATCAACCGGAGGCGTTATACATTTTTTTATTATTATTTTTTTTTCACTAACAATCTCCGCATATGGTAATGCATTAATCTCTTTTTTTCTCCGCTGACCATTTCCCAAAAATAAATTAATCACGGGTGTCTGGGCGAGGTGACGGGGTTAATATATGGTTGATTAAACGTAGCCGTGGAATGTTCACGGTTTATTGTTAATTGAGTGCTAAAAATAATGAGCCATCTTCTCGCCATAATCTCTAGTTGAAATATTTCTACGACTGTCAACGCTTTTGGCGTTCGTTCCCTTTTCTAGAATTTTGCAATTCCATCTATGCACCCTATTTCTGTGCACGTTGCAGTGTTCACATCTGTTTCCTGCCACATTAATCAAAATCAGGCCTTTTCCAATTCTGAACATCTCCTGATGAACAGGGCTGTAAACTACTAATTTAAATAATATACATATTTAAATTAAGATTTTTCTTCATCATGTATGGCTTATTGTTTGGCAATCATTCTTCAGGTCTCCATCTCACCTTTTTACCTATTTATATTAAATCCCTTTCCATCATCTTCTTCGGGTGCCTTGTCCATTTTTGGATGCAGGCAATTACATGTCCTTGTTATTTCTCCATATATTTATTTTTGGCGAGCTGAAACAATTCTGAAGGTCCCAATCCGGTCAATCTTCATATCTTCTTAAGTACTGATTACCTTCTTCTTTCACCACGATGGTCTGCTGCAGAAGGTGATACTTTGGTCCTCGAATGATGTGTTTTGAATGTGAAGTACGGTTGTATTCTCAAAGTTCACTCAACTCCATCCCTAAAATCTCAGGATATATAATAGATAATAATATAATAAACCCTCCTATAGCGTGGTCTTATGTAAAGAGTGCGACAGTCCCTCCTATAGTGCTTGCTTCTGGTGAACTATTTTTTGCAAAACCGTTAAATGTTCAAGATCAAATTACATATTTCGAAAACATTTAATATATTCCCGCGCGAAATGAAGGTCGTTAATCTTTGGTAATGTTATAGGAGGGCTGACTGTAATACAATTTATCATCTGATAATATTTCTAATGAAAATGAAAGGAGGTCGAGCCTTATACCTTTGAACCTAGGCGTGCCGATGGGGTCTATAAGGAACCCAAAGTTTCTGTTTTTTCTCGAATAACTTTAACATAAATCCTACATGTCACAAACTTTTTTGTATTTGTCTAGAAAAGTCCAGAGAATAAATATATAATAAATAGAACTTTATTTTCCGCAATTGCAAAACAAAAAAAAAACAATATTCGATGCTGTCGCCACGCGCGCGATTTTTTTCTCGCTCGCATCCAGTACGATGTGTTGAGTGTGAGTGAATCGTGTGAGTGAAATGTGTGAGTGAAACGTGTGAGTAAAATTTGTGAGTGAAACGTATGAGTGAAACGTATGAGGTGAAACGTGTGAGTGCTGCGAGAGCTCAGTCTGCGGTGAGACATCGTCCATTTTTAAAATAAATGTCAAGATATTCATAAATAATTCATCAATATCTTGACTTGCTTGGGGTCTCTGATAGACCCCCTTCGGCCGACTCGGTTGTTTTCGAGCCGCCGTGACGGATCGGTTCTATGATCAAGAGGCTACATCCTATTCCTGATTTTATACCCGTTTGGAATAGCCGTATGTAAAATCATCGCCTTCCTCTCTAATCCTTTGTTTTTTACTACAATTATCTTTTACAGACGTTTGAAACCCCGTAAAATTCTCGTCAGGCATATTGTGGCTAGTCATTTTCGGTCATATAATCCCAAATCTTTTAAAAATATTTCACTTTTATCCTTTGTTTTCACATACTCAGAATTACTCAGGCTCCAGAATCTTATCCCACTGTCTATTTATTTGTCTGACGCCTTGATGCTCCAGGTGCATTTTAAATAATTAATATATACACTTCATTTTACACGGATTTTAAAACGATGATTAAAATAAAATTAACTTTGTAATATAGAAAAATCAATATGTAATCCATTTTATTCGCATATTACATTCCATATGGTTTACATATGTGGCAGATTGATTTCACGCATCTACAAAAATTTTCAGTAACTTCGTTTTATGATGTTTTTTTAAGATTGATTTAACTGAATAACCCAAACGTTTCTAATTATCATTAAATATGTTATGTTAAAATAAAAGATACATTTAACATATTAATATACGATATAAGATAAGTTCTAATATTAAAAATCGCCTAAAAATATTTAAATAAAAATGAATCATGCATAAAATCAGATTATTTTTGGTGTATAGATCGAAATAAATTTCTATGGATACCATTCATTAATATATTTCACCACCAGTGTAATTATTATATTAATTAAATCATCATGATTGAATAAGGTTAATCAATCTAATTTAATATCAGCGATTTTCAAAAAATCATATATAATTAATTAAGTATATTAATTAATAACTTTTATTTATTTAATTAATGATTCGAAAAACCGTTCTAATTATAGTTTCCAACTGTGAAAATGAATATAGAAACGATCTGATTAATTATGCGAGTTGAAATATTGGTTGAGATTTGCACATCCCTTGCATTCCGCATCCTAAGTCTTCAAACATATGTTTCTATTTGTTTAATTTGAAAGCCGAAACGTGCCTTCGATATAGGACGTTAATCTTCCCCTTCAAAACAAAAACCCATGTCAGACTGCTTTGTCGCACACACTCAGATTCCCATTCAATCTTCACAAATTCCTAGGAAATACTTGAACAATCTTGATCAAAAAAGAAACGTATACACGCCATCTTCGGTCCATCTTGTGCCCCCATACAATCTCAAAATCAAGCGGTCCATCAATCACGTTCGAATTATTCATCCCCATCAAAGATTCCCGCCAAAAAATCGCGTGACCTCAGTAACGGTCCGCCATCGGCCGAATCATTCATCTCTTGATGATCATCGTTCACCAAACAAATTACCGAATCACCTTGGCCAAAAAAAAAATAATAAATGAAGAGTATCGGGACGTTGAACTTGCGGGCTGCCGATCTATTACGAATTCAAATGATCATTATTCAAAAAAGGGAATGACAAGTTGTGACGGCAGATTCGGTGAATGGATGCTGAGCCGGTGCCCTACTGAGCGGTAATTGATGGTCATATAATTGATACGTCACTTCTACGACGGCATTGTGGTCGATTCTTACACCAGTTTTATGAAGTCCGGCGCAATTTGTACGACAGTCTTAACACTCGGTTTCGGTGAGAAAACGCCGTATCTAAAATCTTGATACGGGACACTATAAAATTACACAGGTCTGTGGTCCCACTGTTGGAATTTCGTGGGCCAACAAATATTTGACTGAATAGGCAGCGAGGAACTTTTAAGTTTCTCTCCAGACACAATGGGCGCCTTTGTCCCTGATGAGATAATGTGTTAAAGTTAACCGGGAATCAAAAAGAGGGGATGTTTCATTCTTTTTTTTATACATTTTTCTGTCCACCCATCTAATGTTGCAGACGGTGTGTGAAACTTGACTAAATCACAGTGCTGGCACGTGATGGAACATCATAAATAATATTAGAAGGCCATAAATAAATCGAAATATTTAGAATTGATATTTTTTAAAATATCTAAAATAGTATACGGTATACCGTCGCGGTTTAATTTTAGCCATGAGGTCTACCTTTAATTTCGAAGATATTTATTCATGTGTTTTCTAGTAGTTCTTCCATAACAAAAAGCCCAAATTTGTACATGATGAGAACAAAATGAGAGGCATTTCAATTGATTTATATTCAATTGTTTCAATTAAGAAATAACAAAGGGGGTGATTAGCTTTTGGCATAGAAATACAATTAGTTAACTTTTTTTTAATTATAATAAATAGTCTGTATGTGTTTAAAGCAAATAAATAAATATCAATAGACTGCATCTTAATTTTTTTTTTCAATTTCTACATCAAATTGGTTTTTAATACAGTCACTAAATAATTCTTAACGTTTCGAATGACAACGTTGCAATAAGAGTTCGATAAAAAAATGTCTCCATAATTCTCCTTTAAATATTTTATTCATCTTAATAAATTAATAATTAACAAAAGGAAAAATTCGTTTTATCTTAAGGATTATGTCTTCAGGGACTTCTTAGAGCTGTCAAAATAGCGCATTGAAAAGTGCTATAAAAATATTAAACCTTGGATCCTTCTGCGAATTCTTAGATTATTTGTGGTAAAACATCTACATCTACATTAATAATATTTAACCTAGGCGTGCCGATGGGGTCTATTGGGAACCCCAAGTTTTTAATATTTCTCGGATAACTCTATTAATATAAATCCTACATGTTATGACACGTGCTGAGAGAGTTTGAGACTGCGGCGGGACATCGCCGAGTGCGCGAGTCATTTACGCGTTAAATTGATTAGTTAAAAAATCCAAAATATCGACCAAATTATGAAGCATATCATGAGTAGCTATTTTTATTCTTGTAATAATTCATTTTTTTATGAAGAATTCATTAATATCTTGACTTGAAATGCCTGGGGTCTCTAATAGACCCCTCCGGACGACTCGGTTGTTTTCGAGTCGCCGTGATGAATCAGTTAACCCAGTATGGCTGTGCAAATGTTTAAAAGATTATTATTTCAACATCTTTATAAGAAGGGAGAGTTATTAAACACCATAAAATTGAGTATTTCGAACACATTATTCGTGGTCCAAAGTATTGCCTTCTGCAGACCATTGTCGAGGGAAAAGTGGAAGGTAAACGATGGTTATGAAGAAAGGAGCTGTCGTAGCTTCGCAACATTCATAACTGTACAAGTTTATGAAGTCCATATTTGTTCGAACTTGCCAAAAATAAAAAAGTATGGAAAAAACCGATAACCAGTAGATCGCCTCTTCCCAAAATATAGATTTAAGTGTAGCATTAGATAAAAAAATAATTTTATATTAAATTTTGATATATCTATAATCATAAAAGGTAATTTTTCGTTTTTCTCAAAAAAATCTTTATTATTTTTTTTCCGAGTAAGACTTAGCAGACATACATTTGTGTCAGCACTTTTTACAAATCTTCAAGAATAAGAAATTATCAAAAGGCGTCATGTCCGGCGAATATTGATAAGAAAAAATCAATTTTTAATTCTCACAATTATGGATTTAATCTTTAAATAATATCTTTAAATACTTAATAATATTAATAATGTGTATATTATTTATTTATGGTGTCGAAATAAATTTCGTGCCGCCTATGGAACACCCCCGCTGCGAGCCGAAGTCGAAAACTGGCCATCCTTGTCAGATATTTGAACAACAAAGCGTTCGGGATCTACGGCATCTATAGAATCGAGAGAGTTGAGATTTCTCTTATTTAATTTTATTTCTTCAATAGAAAACTGCACACAGGTAACAAGATAGAGGTGATTTATTGTCGATGCCGTCGTCCATATATTTTAACACGATCAAAACAATTATTATTATTGAACGGTAGGCATTGAAACCGAGTATTTATTAACGCGAAGATCGTTTAGTGGCGCGATTGATTGAGCCATTGTTGGATCGGCGGTCTCGCGACGCCCGTCGATGATCTATGGATCAAAGAGGACGATAAGCGGTTGTCAATCGACGGGAAGTGCAGAGGGAGGGGTAACGTCCGAGACGCCGTCCATATATTTTTAACAGCGCCGATAAACATGACACACGGACATATTTTGCAACAAGTAATTAGCCAACGTGACACAAGAAAGGATAGTTGGTTATTATTTATGACCTGCGCCCTGACACCGGTGGCCACAGGTATTGAAATTTCGCTCCGAAGTCCGAGATGAGAAAAATCCAATCTCGACCCGTTTAGCGCCGCTGACGATGAATACTAACATAAATTTTAATCTTTTTTTTCAAAAATAAATAACCACAAAGTATATGCGAAATTTCTTTATTAGGGTATTCGACACATGAGCAAGATATTGATATTTAAATAATTTAATAAAAAAACCGAAATCCTGTGCCTTCAATATATCTATTATAAATATAAATAGCTTACAATTAATATATAGAAAAATATAAGAGGTCCATTGATTTGACTGAAATGCAGACGTTCAAAATTACAAAATTTGACCACTAAATCGATTTCAAAGCTCTCGATAAATATTGGCCCCCAAAATAAATTCCAATCTCAAGGTAAAAATATAAAAAAAATATCAAACCCTTTCCTCTCCTACATTCTTTTTAAATATATCTCGTAATCTTAAATTTATTTCATTTTAAATAGAAAATAATAAAAAAAAATATAGACTTAGATATTATCAATAAATAAAATTGGAACGAATTTTCAAATACACCCATCCCTTGATTTACGCGGTAGATACTTACCCCGAAAATACGCACATAAAAACATGGATCTCATAAAAAAATCATGGGATACATCTTTGCCGAATAATTCCTCAATATCATGGTTTGGAAAACTTTTAATATGGAATTCGTCCTGCGTATAATATCAACTATTTCTGGTCTTAAGGATTTTCAATGAGTGTTTTTTTAAATCCTTGTATGTTGTAACTACATGCTGTAAAAATATCGAACCGGCGGCTCAAAAACAACAGCGTCGACCGAAGGGGGTCCATAAGAGACCCCTAGCATTTCAAGTCAAGATATTAATGAATTCTACATCAATACCTTCACATATTTTTTGTAAACAGGATTATTCTAAGAATATAAATAATTATTCAAGACATGCTTCAAAATTGGGTCGATATTTTTTATTTTTTAAATAATCAATATGACTTGTCAATTACACGTTTCACTCACACATTGTACAGGATGTGAGCGAGAAAAACCATCGCGCGCGTGGCAAGAGAAACGAATATTGTTGTTTTTATTATTTTTTCGCAATTGCAGACAATAAAGAACAATGATTATTCATAATATGTATTATTTAGACTCTTTTAGACAAATACGAAAAGTCTGTGACGTGTAGGATTTATATTAAAAGAGTTATTCGATAAAAATAAAAAACTTAGAGCACGGCTAGGTTAAGTATAAAACGTACAAAATGAGAATCTCTTAAAAATATATATCGAATTATCCATGGAATTTATTTAATATGATTAGCATGAATTATCATAGATTTTTAATCATAATCACAAAATGCATTTATACACATAATATTTTAGTAACACAATATACATACATTTACATGTATCTATGCACATAACTTAGCATATTTTAATACTATTATTAATATTGATTATTTATCAAATTAAACCTGACAGCGTTTCTGATGAATATTGAAATGTTAAACTAATTGATTTACATCTTTATATTATTAGCGGAATATATAAATATTAAAGAATCGTTTGATTAGAAATTATATAACAATATACTCTTTTACAGACGATTGTTAGAAGTAATATTAAATTTTGGGATTAAAATCCGAACCATACAGCACCGAACGCATGATTAATCGATTCGATTACGTTGGACTATCGACTTTCTCGAACATCTATCGTGTTATTTCAAACGCGTCGATTAATCTAGAGATTATCTAGAGATTTTTTCACTGTGAAAATATCTTATAATAATATGTTAGTGACACTGCGCTGACCAACAACCGCGTACACGCAAATGGAAGCTGCCTGCAACGGAACAAAACGAACGAGATGACGAAGAATGCCCTACGGATGGTCCGCCTTGTCATTTCGTCTCATGCATCAGGATTAATGAACAGGTTTTATTTAAAATTAAAACGTTGCGAAATAAAGGAGTCCGCCCATTTCGCTAATCGAATGAGCTTCGCCCTGGCATCTTTACATCGTCTCGCCAATGACATTTAACAGTGGCAAAGACTAATTATATATGGTAGATTAAGCGGAGTTATTCGCTATAGATGCGAATCTACGTAATGTGTTTTAGCACGGTGAAAAAATTACGCATAATGTTATGTAATTAGATGTTGATTGCAGAGCAAACAGCGTTATCTCCCCGTTTGATGTCGTCAGACATCCCAAAACCGTGCGATCCTTTTTAATTTATCAGTGGATTTTTTTTTATCCATCCCGTGTTTGCACACGGTAATAGACAAGTATTGTTCGACGGTGGTTTATGATCAAACGTGTCATGCAAACACTGCAAAGTGTATGAAAAATTAACCATGAGTGATTTAATGTGAACGGTAGCCGGAGTGTCGCAGATAAGTGGACGTTGGTTCGCGGCAAAAATATGGCGTATTGTTCTCGTGCGATACGCCCCGGGAATGCCATTTTTAATAATATGTCAATAAATTAGATCGTAAATTGTGTTGCCGTATGCGTCGATGCATGAAGACTAATGCAACACTGTGAAAATCGCATCTCAAGATGATTAGATACCCGGAAAATGGAACAAATGGGAGCAAGTTACATGATAGTATCACATATTAAATAGTTTGGCTAGTCGGAATTAATTAATTTAATGCCATATATCCTGCGTTGAATAAACAATTATAAAACAAATAATATAAATTTCAATCCAACTGAAATAATATTCAAATTAACCAGTGTCATGGTTTGACACTGGGGGGAATATTAGTATGAGTGACTCATTCCCCATGCATCTTTAGAATCTTTATATGGGCGAAAGACGCTTTGGAATCTTTCTGATTTGCCATCCATCCATCGCAGTAAAATAAATATATCTTTTTTTTTGAGTCGTGAAGCGATTACTTATTATTATATTTTTATATAAGATATTAATCCATTTCCCTCATTTCTGAGGATCGTGACCATGTGCATGATTCCCCTTATGGAGGACCATGGACATGGTTTTAAGGAATATAGGCAGTGGTTTCGCCATTCTCTGCACCCAGTGGTTTTTTTATACTAAAGAGCGCCGCTCAGCTCCCATTTATATTTATGACAATTATTTTTTGTGAGATGAATAAGCCGCCTCTTGACCTGTTGACCAGCGTCACTCAGAAGTATTCAGAATGGTCACCCATCTGAATAATAAATAAACATTTTTTAGATAGTTTTGTGGGTTATAGAGAGATACGAGATACAGCAAGATTGCTTCCCAGCGTCGATATAAATATTAACCATAATAAAAAATAGTCCATCTTAAATTTTCATTTAAAAAACACGAGCTTTGAATAAAAGAAAAATCTGCTAATAATTCTGAAGAAAAATATCTATTTAAGCTTTGATTAATTGGACAGAAGATTATACATAAAACAAATCCTATCGATACTAATACAATAACACAAAAAGCTTTGAATATATGAAATCGTAAAAAAAAGGAACTAACCCCAAGCACACCTAAAGGAAAACTCAATTTTTCTGTGCGCTTCCGCGAGCCAAGGATAGCTAGCAGGGTTTAAAAATCGCAGTCTCTTCATAATCTTAAAATAAAGGGTGAACTTGAAGATGATACAAAAAAGGAATAATTAAAGAAAATTTATGTACACCTGACCAGGTATATAATGTCAATGAAACAGGATTATACTAGAAGAAAATGCCTAGCAGAACTTATTTATTCAAATCTAAAAAAAAAACAGCTAAAGGCTTGAAGGAGCAAGGGATCGGCTAACGATATTATTATGCAGTAATGCATCCGGTGATCGAATTATGAAACTATCGTTGACCAACCGAGTTAACTCTAGCTAAGATCATTGAAGGGTATAAATAAGCATGGACTATAGTCCTGTACATACAGGGCTAACAAAAAGGCTAGGATCACGTGATATACAGCATTCTAATGTTAATGTTGTGATTTTACCAATAAATACTATTTAGATAATGTAACCATGTACCCTTTGGCCTATTGGGAACCCTATGCTTTTGATCTTTCTCTAATAACTCATTTAATGTGAATCCTACATATCATAAACTTTTTGTATTTGTTTAAAAAACGTCTAAAGAATAAATATTTATGAATAATCTTTGTCTTTTATTGTCTGTAATTGCGGAAAAAAATAAAACCAACAATATTCGCTTCTGTTGCCACGCGCGCATGGTTTTTCTCGCTCGCATCTGGTACGATGTGCTGAGTGCGAGTGAAATATGCGATTGCCACGTACCACGAGAGCTTAGTCGAGACATCGCCGAATGTGCGTGTCATTTACGCGTCATATTGATTAGTAAAGAAATCCAAAATATCGACCAATTTATGAAGCATATAATTGAACCCCCTTCGGACGACGTGGTTATTTTCGAGCCCCCGTGATGGTTAAATGATATTCAATTAAACATATATAATTAATTTGATGCAAAGATGCAAAAAGGATATTCAAATATTTTTTTAATGAATAAAATAAAGGAAGAAGATGACAACTAAGTAAAACTAAGAATGTGGAATGATTTTTCAATCGAAATCGTGTCGCTTTCAAGCTTATTATACATAAAAGTTTTTACACTATAGCTACGTTTCAGATCGTGTAATAAGAGAAACAGTCAATGAATAAAATAGGAGATTGGTTCCATTACATAAAATTATCCTTAATTCATCATAATTTAAATCCAGGATTTTTTTAGACACATATCAACAAGAGTAAGAGGCAAATAATGAACTTGAATATTCCACGAAATATTAGATTTAGCACTCTATGCCAGCGATTTCAGGAATAATAGAAATTTTCGATGAAGGACTTGGTAATAATCATCTAATCAAAGAATCATTTCAGGTATGAAGCTTTGTTACACAGCTGATATTTTCCAGGTAAGGGATTTATGTCCGATAACATAAAATCTATTTATTCAATAACGATTATCCAAATGCTTTGCGATATATCTTGACTTCTTGAGACACATGGCGAGAAGAGAAGAGGGTGTAAAATATCAATAAAACATAATTTAAACAAGAAATATACATTTAAACTGTGTCATTGTTACTAAAAGATGAAACATCAACTCGTGAATATTATTTACATTTTTTTTCTATTTAAAAAATATATTCTGTTCCACCGCTTTATTTCACGGATGTTCCGAAATCCAACAGCGAGAAGTGTAACGTGTACACACATACACACGTGTTTGCACGGCAAATATTATAAAAACGATGACATATGCTCTGGAGTGGCTGACGATAACATAGACAAACTGTTAACGTCACCGAAAACATACAATATTTAACATCAGCTTAACAAAGTGCACACAAAAATGCTACCATCTTCCACATCGCCGTCTCGATAACCACGAATCCCCCCACCTCCGACGCCTATTTTATAATATTTGTCATTTGCGCAAATCGCCAGTGGTTGATTGCGAAGTGCGTTTTGCGACATAACGTCAATATTCGCCATAATTCGACGTGTTTATCTGACGGAAATTGATTGAATTATGAACCGGGGTTGTAACTCAACTAAAACGATAAGGACTGACACGACAATAATACGGCTTTAGCATGAGTTATGGACCTAGGCAATAAGTCCTAAGGTTTTACCGAGCACGTCAAACGTATCATGTCGTCGGTGTGCGATAATTGAAACGGAGATTGCGAACTTCGGATATATATTATTTAATATGTTCGATTGCATATTCAAATTTCCCGCCAAGGGTAGGTGTGTTATATCGTGTGACCGAATAAGCGATACGATTTCGGCTATAATGCGACGGGAGCGAGTGAGATGTCCGTGCGTCGGCGGTACGGCGTGTCTCCGCCCACATAGCAATATGGCCGCGAGAGTGATTGGTGGATCTTAAGTAGAACACGCCTACTCGCGATATGCGATGACAGATTGGCTGGAGGACCTCCCTGAAACAATACATAAAAAAATTAAGGAAAAACCAATTTTCACGCGAAAACAATCTCATCGGAGTCCAATGAGAATATACGATCGCATTGCGCAGATTCAGAGCGTTAATTTATTATAATTTAATTTTTTTAAGTATCCATTTTATGTGTGTACGTAATTACGGTCGAAAATTTTAGCATATCTCCATTGGAATCTACCGTGTCCCTTATCATCGGAATGGCCACTCGGACACCGGATATAATTTTTCAAATTCAAGTCGTATTGCTGTGTGCTTCTTCACAATGACCAGCGTCGTATTGAGCAGTGAAAAAAATGCGACTTGGAAAAAAAGGAATTGCCATTGCGTGAAGAAATGTTTATCTTTTTTTAATGTCGCCTGCTTTCGTCTGCAATTCCTCAAACAGTATGTATAAGAAAAACATTTTTCGTACACACTTACTCTGAGCATTTTATATTATTTTATATTAATTGAATCCAATTATTATATAAAAATGTTTTAGATATTAATTAAACATCTAAAACTTTTTCGAAAATATTTAAAAAATTTAATGAATTCCTTCTGATTACTAAAAAAAATTATATCAATATACATTCTAATACTACGCAGAATCATCTTTTACTGTTGTAGCCTAATCCGTGATTCACGAATTTTCAGGAAGTCAAGAATCAAAATTACTTATATAATCTTATTTATTAGATGCCTAAATTATCATAGCAACACATAAAGTTTAATTATCACATTTTTGTTGTTGTTGTTGTATTGATACACTTGTCACTGACGTATATTGACATTGGTAGCCATATTGGATGCTTACTTAATTATTGGCTGTCGAAAAAAGTTTCACGTGTTTTGTGTGAATTTTTATTTGTGGAAGAATAGGAAAATTTGGAAAGAATTTTTAGCTAAAAATTACTTTGTTATGATCCTCCGTATCCGGACGTTCTTCCGGAGCTCTTGTGAATATATCTTTATATCCATAAATGAAAAATTATCATGAGAGGACG
The DNA here is from genome assembly GCA_022495035.1 of Philopotamus ludificatus. Lineage (NCBI taxonomy): Eukaryota > Metazoa > Arthropoda > Insecta > Trichoptera > Philopotamidae > Philopotamus > Philopotamus ludificatus. Next base: position 17,706 of record JAGXCT010035121.1, read on the forward strand.
ACGTTTTGAGAAAATTGAGTTTAGAACAGAATCGCCAAGGAGATAAATGCAATACTGAAAATTTTAAAGGTTTGCGATAAATGCTGCCATAAGTGTATTATTCATTTGATTAGGAATCCTTTGAAGAGGATTGGAATAAAATTAATATTTTTTTTACTCTATGATTTTCCAATTTCTACGATAAGATTTGACTTCATCCATAAGCAGATTCTAGCTCGATTTGTCCATGGAAAGATTCTACTTGCCTTCGCTTTGTTCTAACCTAGATCAGTGTTAGTCTAGTACTGTTCACTTGTCTAGATAAACTAGGAATGTCTACTTCCATTTCTAGACAGTAAAATTTTCCTATAAATTACTTATTAAACAAGAGCATTTTTATCTTGTCATATTTTTTCAGATCAAATCAATGAAAAAGGAGAATAATTAAATATAAAAAATACTGGATACTAAAAAAACCACTGCTTATATATAATCTAATCCTTATATTAGCCATTTAAAATATTTTTTATCATCAGAAATAATAAAAGTTTTGTTTTATTGAATCTCATTATTAAAAATTGTCCACAGGTTGGTAATAAAATAAAAAATACACTGGATGGTAATAAAACCACTGCTTATATGTATACAACATAATATTGGAAAAGCTTAGAATTCTCAATCATTTCATCAATTTTAAATATATTCTTTTATCAGCAGAGATATTATAAGATATTTATAAATAAATCTTGTTATTAAATATTTTTCACAGGTTGTCAATAAAATAAAAAATATACTGGATGGCAAAAAAAACTACTGCTTATATACAACCAGATATTGGAAAAGCTTAAAATACTTGATTATTTCAATTATTATAATTAAATCTAGTTATTCAAAATTAATGTTATGAGGTTTTCCTTGAAAGACAATTATGTAAATAATAATTTAATAATTACTTGAATTCTGCATATTTAAATAATAATAAATCATTAATAAAATATTTACTACACAAAAAAGTTCAAAAATAGACAATTTTAATATGAAAAATGATTAAAACGAATTATAATTCAATCCAGTAAATCAAACTGTTTCTCCGGCGTGTATTCAAGGTAAAAATAGTTTGATTTTTCACAGCGAACACAGCGTTTTCGACCGCCCGGTGGCTTTCCAAGACCAGTGAGCTCGCAATAGTTAAAAATCGACGTTATCGCCGTTGATCTTTTTTATTTGTTTTTTATTCCTACAAACTTGTTAAAATTAGCCGGGGTTTTCACGATATCGTGTCGGTCGAGATAAGCCATTCCTGCCCACCATCTGACCGGAATGATTTGGCAGGAAAAAATGTTTTAGGTTTGTGTGAGAAAAAAAAACACTAAATAAATGTTTACATTGCCAGCAAGACAAATTCACCTTTATTTCTTTATTTCCTTTCACACAACTTGTTAGTTCGGCCGTGTGATCTGAATTCGGATTGTGTTAATAGAGAATTTTTCAAATGTAGTGGTTATAAGAAGATCGTGTATTATAATTAGCATCACAATTAAAATTAGACAGAATCTCGCATCTCAAAAAACATTTAAATATAATATTTTTCGGCAACTATGTATACGTGCAGATAAATCATAGCGAGCTAAAATTTATTACCATAGCGACTCTCACTCACGTAGTTGCATCAATTTCGCGATGCTGCGCCTAGATGGTGTTGCGCTCAACAAAGCGAATACATAAATATTAAATATATTTATTTTCATCGCAGATATCAATCACCCTATAGTAAAAAAAAACTTTAAGGCCCTACCTGATTCGGTGTATAATTTATGTGTTTATTCGGGACGTCATAAATCACTGGCGGGACATAAATCTTTCTACCTCCGAAACGACCTACGATAGCCCTCATTAGGACAAATTAAATGTTTTAAAAAAATATTTTACAACGCGTTTTACCTCTGCATCTGGACATAATAAAAATACACATATGACTCAATACGTCTGAGGTCATGCAAAAACAATGGGCAGTTCAGCGAGGGTCGCCGAGGGCTCGCGGTTATCTCTGACCCACGCAATTGCATTGCGAAACGTATCGAATTTAATAAATTTAAATATAATTTATGGCCGTGTAAAATATTTGTTCAATTTATTTGTATTTGTCCCAAATTTGACCCTAGAGTTGTCGCTTTTTTTTTGTTTGCTGCATTTACATAATACGCGCTCAGCGACCCACAGTTTCGGCACCTTTGCACCAATACGGAGAGACAGGTGTATCGGCACCTTTTGTTTGCAGTGTAATAAATAAAATGTTAAGTTACGAACGATAAACTTTAATATAAAAAATACCCTGATCAAATCAATAATATATTCTATTCAAAATTTAAACCGATTTCTCACATTTTATATCAAATTATCACTTATTTTCTTCAATTCCTTCACGTAAAAATTTTACTTATATCTTTAATCCGTCCCAGATCCTTCTACAGATTAGGGATGATGATTCTAAATATAGTTAATGATCAAAACGTATCCGTCATAGCTTGGAGGTAATTACAATCAAATTATGATTGTTAAAGTTAATTGCCATAAGCCCAGATAGTGTTCAGATGGGTGACCATTCTGAATACTTCTGAGTGACGCTGGTCAACAGAGGGGTGGGATGAAGGCTGACGACCTTCATTTCACAAAAAAATAATTGTCAAAAATATAATCTGGGAAGCGGGCAGCAGTGCTCTTCAGTATAAAAAAAACCACTGCGGTGCAGAAGGCAACGGGGAACCAATGCACAATATATTCCCATGAAAACTATGTCCATGGTCCTCCATAAGGGGAATTATGAACATGGTCACGATCCTCAGAAATGAGGGAAAGTGGATTAATATCTTATATAAATAAAAAAAATATTTATATATATAATAACATGTAATCGCTTTACGACTCAAAAAAAAATGATCAAAAATGCGAGGTGGCTGTGCCGAGGAAAAATATTTGAGTGATTGGGGGATTATTTTGTAGATAATTCACCATAGGCGCAACAGCCTTATTGTAGAGCCTCATCCAACATCCTTCTTCATTTTATCCGGTCCTGCCGCCACGTCGCTCCATCTTCCGGTAAGTTTCAATGATGCAGTGTCCCTCTGCACAGAGTCCAATCACCTCGGACTTGGTTTTCCTTTCCTCTGGGGACGGGAAGGCTTGTTAACCATAAGCCTTTTCGGCGACTGACTGTCCCACATCCTTGTCACGTGAGCGGCCTGCCGATATCTGGCTACTCTGACGACAATTAGACGACAAAAAATCATCTCAGAATTCTCTCCAGCATATCCATTTGTCGCTCATCTAGTTTTGTCAAAGTCCAACATTCAGATCTATATGTTAGGATGGGCCTGACGAGGGTCATGTAGAGTTTGACTTTGGTCTTCTTTGAGAGTAATCTCGGCCGTAGATGCTGTTGAAGTCCAAAGTAGCACCGATTTGCCAGCATGGTTCTTCGACTATCAACTACAAGCTGTACTCTTCGACTATCAGGGGTTCAAGGATTCGTCCTTAGCATATATTCAAATGGGTGATTTTTACTTTACTTGACACTCTTACTTGGATCTGCCCAGTGAGATAAAGTTCTCTTCAGTTAATGCATTTGGATAAATAATTCTCAATCGGAGTTCATAGTTCTGTAGGAATCTTCTTGGCAGACTTTGTCAGTGAAAGATTTACAATGAACGTGAGTAAAGTGATATGTTCCAAACTCAAGTTTAATTATGTGTAGAAGTCTGGGATTCAGTCGATTCTTTAGACGGCCTTTTCTGTTTTTGGACCTAGGCGATCTACATGTTCTTGTTTTGTCTCCATATATTAATATAATAATTCTTTAACTCCAATCTGGTTCAGTTGCAAAAATTGCGCAGTCAACTACTTTCTTCCTAACCACCGTTTACCTTCCATTTTTCCCTTCATGGTGGTGATGCATAAGATGATACTTTGGCCCACGAATGATGTGTCCAAAGTACTAAGTTTTACGGGTTTTGACGATGTCCAAAAGCTCTTTGTAAAGAACTGGAAGGACGGTTGTATTCTTGGCATGATGTCCATGGAATCTTCAACATGCTTCGGTAGCACCATAGTTGGAATTTTTCTAAAAGCTGACGTATATCGAAGTGCCACATCACATACAATTTATTTAAAAAAAAGACATATTCGTGATTGTTATGAAAACAGTGTTTTGAAAACGTTCTTATCTTAAAATGCTTCTTGTACAGCCTAGAAAAGTTTATTACGAAATAAAATTATATGATGTGATAAAACTAAGGAACAACTCTCAAATTCTTTGCTTTAACAAAAAAAACAAGGTACATGTTCTTTATGGGATATTAATATTAGAGAAAAACGATAAAATATACTGCGACATCTGTCCAAACATTTATCAATAATAACTTCAAAGCTCCATCATAAAGCTTAATTGATTCTCGAAATGTTGAGGATGTGGACTATGAAATATTGTTTCTTATCTCATAAATAGATTATTATTTGTTTAAATATTTTTCAGACTAGTTTTTGTATAAAAATGCATTTAGAAATATAATTGACTTCAAAAACCTGAGAAAAGATTATAAATAATTTTGACAATAATCTTTAGAAATCTCTATCGCTTGTAAAAGTCGTTAATGGAGATTACACGAACATGAATACCCCTGGCCATATACCTGGACTAGCTAAGCGCCTTTGTTTAAATCCTAGACAACAATAAGTAATTAGCGAAATACAAATTAAATAGTATTTCAAGATAATGGCAGTAATAAAACTAACATTCCAATTCTGGGAATATTCATTTTATCCGAAAGACAAAATAGTGAGGATCGCAAGTTACCTGTGCAGGTCCGAAAATCAAAATCGTCAGAGAGGAGACGAGCTTTGACTAGACAAGAAGTTATCCTGCAGACGTATGTCCCAAGTGGAGTAAGGCCACAGCAAATCTTCGGATTGACGTATATACTTAACCTTGTTAAAACAGACGCGATCAATATATAAAAAGTATACTTTTAATCGATAATAAAACATAGTTAATAAATTTTGGAGTCAGATAATTTATCCATCGAGTCTTAACCTCGACAAATCGTTCAAATTTATGTATACTTGGCCACGTTTTTATAACGAACGCACAAAAATAATAAAAAGATGTGGTCAATATATTTTTTAATCGCAAAAAATTGATTGAAAGCATCTTTCATATATTAGGGTACCGGAAAGAAATCCATTTTGGTGAAGTGATGATGATGATTGCGTATGGCTTTTACTTTGCCATTCTTCGCATGCTCGTGTTGTTGGAGTTTCCTCCGTCATTTCGGAGCACGCCAAGAACAACATTAGTTGGCTACGTAATCCAGGTGCAGGTTGACCCACTAGCTTCCGGAGGGCAGGCCCCTCTTTGGGCCGGCAGGCCAACATTGCACGCCTTAGCGATAGTCTAAAACAGCCACCTGGTGCGGCATTGCTTCCATCCGAACGAGTTTCCTCGTTGCCGCTACGGCCTGGGAACTAAGGACGGAGCGAGTTTGTAGGAAGCGGAAATGGAACGGCTCAAGGAACTATCCCGGCATTTGCCTTTAAATGGTTCCGGGTCAACCTAGCCCGGGATAGTCCCATCTCTACACCAATTACTGGTGGCAGAGATACAAAGAATTGTTTCTATATACCCTCTACGTGGTTATTCTAAAACATGCGTTTCTACGGACCTTGACGTGGTTAATTAATAACAGCAAACGGATGTCAGTTCCAGACCTTTTGTGTGTCTGATGGGATATTTATGGAGTTATCCATTATGAGTTATTGAAACGAGGAAATACAATAACCGAAAAAGTTTATTACGGAAAACTCTGAAGATTGAACGAGAAACTAAAAATAAAACGTCCGAGTTTAATGAACCGAAAATAAGAGATTCTGCAAAGACGAATCGTGAAAAAATTAGTTTAAATTTGATATTTCATATTGATCAGATCTTGTTCCTTTAGATTTTTTCTTAGGTAAGGACAAAAATTTAAAGATCTGAAGTTAATCGAAAATCATATATATACAATACATAGTTCAACTCTAAACTCGCAAGTTTTTATAGAAGAGGGATTAAAAAATTGCATTAAGCTGGCAAGCAGTCTTAGATAAAGAATAAGATTATGTTTAGAAATGATATGTTTAAAAATATGTAAATAAATCCCTTTGATTTTTTTTTTAAAAAAAAAAGAATTTCTTTTCAGTACCCTTAATATAAACTGTTTAACTGGCTATTAAAATAAGGAGGATTTATTTATATTTTGAATAGTTCTCGTCTAAAATTGAAAACTCAAACGCTTTATTAATATTTTCTGATTTTATAACCATTATTTTTATACATATCGCATTTGAGGTCAATTTCTCCTCCCAGATCGTGAAATTTTTCACTCCAAAATACTATCTCACAGATTTATCATTTAATCATAAATTTATTTCAATATTAAAGATAAAATTACAGGCAAAATCTTCCAAAGAACACGTCATATACTACTTTTATCAATCAGTGCTTAAAAAAAAACAAACAAAAATCAGCGTTCACGAAAAAACCGTTATATAATACCAGATAAGTAACTCCCAAAAAAATCTTATGTATAAGAGTCCTTCGTCCTTGCCAAATCAAACCGTCATTGTTTATTATGAGGTCAATTTAAAAAAAATATAAAGTATCCCAAAATTTACATAGTTGAGTAGTGAGTAAAAAGTCAGATTTTGGGGTTACTACATATCGCAGGGATGTCTAGTAAAGAAATTGGGAAAGCGGGTGATTGCTCCAATGCAATGGTGAGCAGAATTAAAAATAAATCGCAGATTCAGGTAATAATGGTCGACTGAAAATTAGCGGAGCGCTCAATATAACAACCGCGGCAGACAATCGGCTACTGAGGTAGTTGTGTCTGCAAAATCGATTTTTAACAGCGGTGGATATTCGAGAGGTATTTATAGCAGGCGATGGAGTAGGAGTTGGGGTGCATACTATTTGGAATGATGAAATCTAGATTATAATGGGCGAAAATTGATCAAATTTGGACCAAAACTGACTGACAAAAAATAATATTCTCCGATGAAAACAAATTTAATTTGTTTGGATCAGATGGAATCCAATTTGTGAGGCCTCCAAAGGACTGTGCAGTCTAGTTGTCTAAATGATTTAGGGGTGGTTTTAATATTTTGGAATTGGAGAAATATCGTTCATCAACGGACCAGTTAACTTTGAGGAGTACAAATTCATACTGGATACACGTCTTCTGGCAACAATCGAAAACCATCTCGTCTACACATATGACTAATTTTTTTAAGATGCCCCAGATCCGGAAAAGTAGGAAACATTTTTTTTAGTAGCAGTAAACGTTGCAGAGTTATAAAAAAATATTAATCTTTTTTTATTCTCTCAAAATATTTTTTTTCTAAGCCAGCATAGATTTTCGACCTTGCTGTGACCATTGAAAATGTCTGTGAAAATTTGTACACAAAAGAAATCCTACGAGTAAATAAAATTTACGTTTCACTAGCACATCGTACCGGATGCGAGCGAGAAAAACATCGCACCCATGACAACAGAAGCGAATATTGTATTTTAAATAAAATACGAGCGAAATATACATTTTATTTTTTAATATTCCGCAGCACCCCCAAATATTTTACTCACGAGCTCCTACTGAATAAATATATAAGTTATATTTCCTTACAAAATAAATATGACTCGATGACATTAATCGTTTCTTCAGACTATTTTATTATCTGGCTGAAGAAATATTAATACTTATTGAATTTTTGAGAATTGTCCATACATTTTATAAGTCTTATATGAGTGTTATATTCTTTATGTTAGTGTTATATTTGTTCATAAAATTAAGAAATAAATTCATTGGCCTTTCCATTATATATATTTCTACAAAAAGGGAATAATTTAAATAGATACGAAGATAAATAGATAACTCAAAGATTTTTTAAGGAATAGAAAATCAGATATCATTTGAATTTTATAGAATTTTCCGCAGAGTTTTATGAACTTATATTAATATGTAAATATATATATTTCTCTAGCATTATTTCTAATTTCCATTAAATAACAATTGCAAAACATTTGCGTGATCAGATTTAACGCTTTGTCAGTCATTCGTATTGCCCTTGTTGTGGTTCAACGAGAGGCATCGAGAGTGAAATTATTTTAATGTCGATTCAGTATCACATATTACATACTTATCCAATTACCGATATATCATGCGACCTGAAGTCCTTTCACTAAAAAATATAACAGAAACGCAGACACGGCTCTGAAAAAAAAATACATTATCGAACGTTAACCGAGTGATGCAATACGGTGAAAGAGGCGATACAAGTTTCGAGTTTTCATAACCGCCCGGAAAGAGTTCGGTATCGGAAGTTAATTGTTCAAAAATTAATATGTGAATAATAATTTATGGCACCTGGCCATGTCATATTGTGAATGAAGCCATGACATAATGTCGTTTTGTATTATTTTGCAGCTCGTCCGGTACATTTCTTTTCGTATTGCCGTATATAGAAAGGCGAGCGTCAGATCAATTGTCACCTTCTCTATTTTATACCGATTCAGGGCTGACACCAAATTCATCCAAATATATTCATAAAATCATCATGAAAACAGCCATTATCTGTACATGATACAGTTGACATGTATAAATGGAAAATCTGTCTCATTACTTAACCTAAGCCCAAAAGATGTTTTAACTAACAACTAGAAACAAGGTTTATTTTATTTAATATTAAAAAAATAATGTCTATTTTTGAATCGGATATCAGATCAAACCCTATAGATGCTTCTAATTATTTTTTCCAGTAGATATTTATTTTAATAAATTTGTAAAAAAAATATAATGAAAGTAACTCACAGATTCGACTAAAATAATTATAAAATCGAGCTTTTATTTGCATACAAAAATATTTTCGTGTGTTATATAATAATGAAATAATATATTTAAAATCGGTTGACGCATTTTCGCGTCATAGCAAAACTGCGCTGCAGCCCGTGAACGCGTTTTCGCGTACTGAAAACTATGTAACATTAGATAAAAAAAAAATATTAAGAGCGGTCCATGTAAAAATATATTCATTTCTGTAATATAAAAATGAAAGACACGACGGAAGGCACTATCTGTAGAAACTGAGAGTGAACTTTTCTCAAGGAAGGACTAGACATGAATCCCTTTTAAAAACTAACCATAGTCAAGCTGCTCAATGAGACGTAAATGACAAAGGATTACATCGAAATTTACGTGGATTTCGATTATATTTAATGTAAATGATGCTTATGATGCTGGGGCATCAAGCACCCGATGATAAGGGGCCCCAAGGGGGCCCAAATCTCCAAGTCAATATAAGTTTAAATTTCAGCTTCACCTGTAAAACAAGATGAATTTCGTGTTGTAAATGTATTCTGAAATGTGAGTAAATCATCAGGTCTCAAAAAGTCACCATCCGCCACTGATTCCGCACCATTAGCTGGAAATAAAGTTCCCATTTATGTAAAACTGACGCAAAATCATAGTTCGCTGAAAATTTTCAGTAAAACCATGGCAAATTTTTCGGTACAAAAGTAATTATGCCAATCTTTCCAAATTGTGTACAAGTGTACAAATTAAATTATTTAAAAATAGAATTACATATATATTATGAAAATAAATACAGTAGACCCTCCTATTGCGCCAAGATAAGGACCACGATCTAGAAATCCTCCCAATAGAAGACTAAGCGCATGCAAAATTTGAGGTCAGATATTTTTAATTGTATTTTTTAAATTGAACGAAATAATAAACCAAATATTTTTTCATTACATACAATTGCATTAACAGCATTATTTTGCGGGGAAATGTTTTAGATATTCACGAAATTTGTAATATGACCATGTAAATTTAGCGTTTTGTAGAAAACTGTGCTCTAGGAGGGACTGCGCAAATACCGCTATATAGCAGGAAAGCCATAGGTGGCTGTATAAGTACAATCTTCAAAATGTATTCTTATTGTAATGTTGATACAATTGTCTCTGACGTATTTTGACATCGATAGTCACATTGAAAGCTTAATTTATTGTCGACTATCATAAAAAAAATTCCCGCTTTAGCGTGCTAGTCGATTTTTTAATGATTTTTTGGCAAAAACTACACTTTTATTCGCCAAATATGAACGTATTTTCCATGATCAAACATGATGGAAAATACTTTTAAGTTAAAGTCCAATTTAATATTAATCAATAAATAAAGATTTAAAAAAAAAAATACTAGAATAAAACTATATATTAAAACAATGATGTTTACATATATTTTTGATAATCTTTCATAGCATTTGTTAAAATTGCAATAAATCAAATAAATTCTGAATTATAAAATGTATCAGATTATAATGTTTAATATAAATTGATTAAAAAATATTGACACCCCTGAACTCTGGATGCAACAAATGTAAAAGTAAGTGCAATAAGCAATTACAGCTGCACCTACATACATAATTATTCTAAAATTGCCATATAATTATAAATTCACCGTTATAAAGTTCTAATTAAAGTTTATGTAAAATATTATATAAAAGAGTTGAAACGAATCCCTTGGGATAAGCCTATTAGACATTAGTAAAAACTTTCATTTATTGCCACGAAATGATTTACGATAATGATAATGATGATTATTACGATTTTTAGTAATGGGCAAAGCATCATAAACGAATTATCCGAAGGATGATACGCCAGTGATACTAATTGCATAGAAAAAAATATTTTAAAAACAGTATTATTTTGATTAATAAATTGATTATTATTAAGAAAAAAAGAATTATCAGCGTCGAATTTCATTGTAAACAATAATGCACGATAAGAGATTGCAGATACGCTCGGAGAACATACACACCGAAACAGTAATGGGCGTAGAATGTGCTCTCGATGAGGAATGTTGACATTCTCCCGGTGAAGAGAGAAGGTCTTGGTTTATAAGGCAGTTGCGGCAACGAACGGTCATCAATCCACATCAGTAACCGCTAGCTTCACATCAGTCGAAGAGCTACTAGTCCATCGTCTACCTACGAGCCTGCCCTTGGCCCATAACCTTCATCATGATTGCGATCGTAAGCTGAGCTTTCTATAAGGGCCCGATTAAATCGGTCGCATCCACTAATTATATATTTTATTGCAGAAGTGTTCCGTACTGTTTGCGCTCGTCTTCAGTGCTTCGGCACGTCCTAGCCTTGATTACGGAGGCGATGGAGGATACGGCGGTGGAGGATACGGCGGCGGAGGAGGATACGGCGGCGGTCATGACATCCATGTGGAGACTACACATTCCGAGAGCACCAAGCCCTATCACGTCCCCGTGATTAAGCAGATCGGCGTACCTATTCCACATCCAGTGCAAGTTGCAGTGCCTCATTATGTCAAAGTGCCGATACCACAGCCTTACCCAGTGCATGTCACCGTTGAGCAGCCCATCCACGTTCCCGTCTACAAGGTAATTGCATATTAACAGTATCGATACTGCGTCCGATTCCCTTTCGATGCCGTCGACCGTGCAGAGATCACGTTCTGATTTGATCCACTAGCCTTCTTTCAACCGTAGACAATTAGCTCGGTTTCATTTACAAATATGGATCAGAATAAAAAATAGAACAGGATTTCAGCAAGTAAACCATATACATTGTTGCAAATTACAGTTAAACAATTAATGCATTTATTTTTTGCAGGTCATTCCTCAAATCATTGAGAAACCAGTGCCTTATACAGTAGAAAAGCCAGTGCCTTATGATGTTGAGAAGCCTTATCCAGTCGAAGTCGAGAAGAAGATCGAGGTTCCAGTGCCAAAACCGTATCCGGTCCATGTGCCAGTCTACAAACACATCTTCCACCATACATCCGGAGGCAAACACGGTGGTGGAGGATGGAAGCACTAAGCATCGATTAAAATCTATATTTTAATCAGCACCGCTTTCTTTCTATGCTATATTCCATATTCTAACACGATAGAATATCGCTTTCGGAATATCTCTTACATTTAAAAAACTGTTATTTACATTGTTATTTGTTGCAAGACGCCGAGATCGACGTCGAAAATGATGTGATATTGTTATTAGCGAATACATGATTGTTATTGTTATATTTTTTTACGAGAATAAAAAAAAGTGTGATATACTTAACTTGTTTAGATTTTTATCATATACCCGTTGTTGAACCACATGCCGAACAATGATGCTGTCTTACGTTATACATGTAAACGTAAACGGTTATTGTAACAAAGAGAGAAATGACTCGTGAGTGAAAGCAAATTACCTCCGCAAACAGGTATTCGAGTGATTGCCAGAGCGTTCTGTCCGAATCGGTCATCGTCTGATGATGATGGCGCACCGAGCGCACCGTCCGAACCAAGACATCTCAATAGCGGAAGCACGTCTTGCGTAACTCATTTTTTTTGTACTCGCTCTTGGCGCAAAAAAAAGACCTTGCAATCTTCATTCAAGAACTTTCACTGTTGCAGTCAATAGTACTTATCAAGTTCACGGCAAAAAAAAATCGATACGAATAGAAAATTGGAAAAATTTTTGAAATGTGTCACAATGACCGTTAACGAGTCTCGATTGAATTTATAACGAAAATCAAATAATATGACATTCTTTTCGATGGAATTGGAATACGATTCAATTCTTTCGCATCTAATTTATCTAAGATTTACTATTTTTTATTTAAATATTAGTTTTTGGAATTCGAAACTTTGTCTTAAAAATAAACCTTGAAGTGAGAGAATAATGAAAGTGGATAATGAGGTGTTACAGATTGAAGTTGAAGCAAATTTGATCAAATCTATTCTCGAAATAGCAGATTTAATCAGATACTCTCAGTCTAGAATACAAGAACATTTAAAAATAATTAGCAAAATTTATAAACAGGATCAACCACATCGTTTAAGTGGTCAAAGAAAATCTGTACGGGTTCATATTTGTCAAGAATTCATAAAATTAGATTGAAACTCAACATTTATTCGACATCTTGTGACAGAAGATGATACGTGGGCTATATCTTCGAAACAATGTCGCAAAACCGTGTCTTTCTAAAGGACCACTGGCAGCACCAAAGATTTTTAAATGATACGGTTAAAAATAAAATCACTCAAAAGTGCAATATTATTTTCATGGTCGGTAATAAAGAAAGTAAAGACTGTAAAGAAATACTCGATTGAATTTGATGAAACTACGATAATATTTTAATTGCATTTTTTGATAACCTTCTTCGTTTTTTGAAAACTTTCTAAATACCAAATAAAACTACAAATCTCAGAAAAAACAATCACATATTAAACTTCAATATTTTATCTATTCATCATCATTTGCCAGCCACAAGGCTCTCATCGCTGAGGGCATGGGCCTTACCAAACTCTCGAGTGGCAATCGAGGCCAAAGGAACCTGAGTCTCACACGTGACGTGAGGGCTCCCCTTTCGTGTCCATACCGTCCAAGCCGTCTTGGTATGCGGTTTTTTGTAAAGAGTTTCCCTCTCCTGGCCATTCCTGGCATTGGACGTACATCTTCTACCCTGTTGGTATCGGATTTTACCCTCTCGAATGTGTCAAGGCAAGTAGGAGGGGGTTTGTCTCGGTATTCGTTTATTCTCTTCTCTAAGGCGTTATCTGCTTATAACGAGTCACGAGTAACAAGTAGCGAGCGACCAAACACATACACCTATATAGATATACACAGGCATACATATGCACATCTGCCCAAAACGAGTCTCAAGTAGCAAGTCGCAAGTGATTATTAACCCTGACGCAGAATAGCAATCCTTTCGTCGTGGGAAAGACCTCCTCAGAGAGGGGTCCCCTAGAAAGAAGGAAGAGGAGCGAAAGTATCGAGAGTAGACCAATCAATAGATTAGGGTTTTCCTTCCCAGGGTATACTGGGCTCTGTGGTGAGAAATTCGTTAGAGACCAGATTTGTTTATGCACATAAGGATATACCGGATATCCAAGCAAATAGGAGGGGATTTGTCTCGGTTTATTTTCTCCTCTAAGACGTTATCTGCTTATTATATTAAGATATATTAAATAATCTTGCATATTCAAAATAAATTCTCTTCTGAGTTTTTCCATCAGAAAAAAAACATTGTTTTCATTGTAACTTTATACGCGATCGCGAATGAAAAGATTTTATCTATTATTAGCTAAAATCATAAAAGCATTTTTGGCAGTAGAATTTATGATTCCGCCCACTATGCACCGTAGATGTGTTTGAGAAATGACGAAAACTCTAAAGCTTCGACATAAACTTATTTAAATTGATTTAATTCCATCTTATTATTTGGAATTCGGATTGTATCCTCCATCCTTACCATGCCCTCATAATACTGGCATAATATATCTTTAGAGGTTTTTTTTTGTTTCCTATCTGCGGAAAGACACAGTGTATTTTAATATTTTTTTCGGGTAGCCCTGACTGAGACATTTGTCCAAGTGCTCTTGAACGATGGTGCAATTTTTTCACACAAACACAAGTTGATTTATAGTGCTTAAAACTCATTAACATTCGTAAAAACAAATTGAAAGGCAAATATACGAATTAGAAACTGACAATTCTCGAATATATATCAATGTTCAAATTAATATAAATCGATTGCATCTGAAAGTTTTTCTCGCTCGTATCTGATACATAGTTTGCGGTGCAATTATTATAATGTCGTTGATAGCAGTCGAACCTGTTGTCAACGTGGACATTCGAAGAGAGTGTGTGAAAATAAAAGGCGACTTCCGCAAAAAACCACGTTACTATTTCCTATAGTTATTTATATTTTAATTTAAAAAATAATGCGAAACAAAATTGCGTATTACGAGTCGGATTTGTATGGCATGAAATATGGAAAAGCATCGAGGAAATCCCGCATTAATAAAGTGATATGTTTGCATGGTCGCATTCAAATTTGTACCATGTCAAAGTATAACAATTTCAAAGCGGCTTAAGCGACGCGGCTCCCGGAAAAGCCGTCGTCGGAGATTTGAGTCGAGCGAACGGATCGCGTAGCTAATTTGTATGTGATTTTTCACAGAAATACATTATATACGAATTTTCTCGGGTATTAAGGTTCACGTGTGAACAATAAATTTTCCACTAGTCCATCGTAAAATTGTTACATTTACGCTTTTACGAGTTATTTTTACGTTCCGTAACCTTTACGGCGGCGAATAGCGATAAAACTTTATTTGCTGTTTAAATCTACATAGTAATTACCAAAGTATTAGACCAAAAAATATATGGGATACCGTAACGAAACTATATTACGGCGTTTGTTACATATTGAACGGTTCTTTGAATTATCGTGTACAACAGTCGTATAATGATATAATTAATATACATTTATTTGAATATTCATTGACTGAATGTAATAATTTAAATTTTATTTGCTGATTATAATACAAATAAATATTATTTAATAAATTCTGATATTACACAACAAATTATAATAATATTTTCGATTTTGCATACCTCCTGAATTTTTTGTGGATAGTCCGTTTCTTTAACTAATAATATTCTGTGCCGATATTAAAATTATAAATTTAATATAAGGGATGTTTATTAATTTAAATCATTATTTAAAATACAATTTACAGCAAAGCTCAAATTTTTAAATCCAATCATATATAATTTTAATTATTTGTAATAATTTTTAATACTGAATAGCGTATAGTTAAATTTGAAGTCTTTTAAAAGCTCTCAAACTTTCTATGGTAAAATTATTTTTGAATAACTTTGACTATAATATATAATATATGTAGACATACCCCTGTTTTTATTGATTTTCAAAGATATCATTAAGTTTTCAGCAATTAGTGATTTTAATTGTAAAAAATCGAGATGAAAATATCATTTTAATATGAAATTTAATCTTAGGTTTCGTTTATTATCAGTAAATTAAATAACCGCATTTTAAAAACATTTCAAGTTGTGAAAATCGATGATACAGTGGACACATCATATTCACAGAAACTTGTTCGACGAAAAACTCTCCGATGTATAAAAGGTAACCTCGATATATGCAATTCCAACAAAAGAAGATGGTATGAGGTGTATTAAGGGCCTTAAAAGCTATTTAACAGCATTGAAGACGTAAAAGAAATGAACAAAAATATGTACAAAATCGATTTTTATGATTTTCATCTAGCCGTGCCAATGGGATATATTAAGCAACCGAAGTTAGTGATTTTTGAAAAATCTAAAGAATAAATATTACAAAATCAAAACGTGCGAGTGAAACGTACGAGTAAAACGTGCGAGTGACACGTGCTGCGAGAGCTCAGTCTGCAGCAAGACATCGACAAGAGCGTTATAATTTACGCGATATATTGATTGGTTAAAAAAATCCAAAATATCGACCATATTAAAAGAATAATCCATTTTTAAAAAAAAATATCAAGACATTGATGAAGAATTCATTGATATCTTGACTTAGAACGCTTGGGGTCTCTGAAATATTCTCTTCGAACGACACTGTAACTGGAAGTGTATTACATTTTTATGAAATAAGTAAATTTATCATAAAAGTTTAGCGTTTTATAGAAAACGGCGTTCTAGAAGGGAGCACACTAAGAGACACTATCATACCTGCAATAGAAAACCACTCTATATATAGGAAAATTAATTCTATACAGTGTATCGAATGTGAAATATATAAAGACCCTAAACTAATGTTTATATATAAATCGATGCAGCTTTTTGTCTATGACATAGTAGACAGATCTCGGGACGCTCTCAGGGATGCTTGCCAGCGTATAATGAGAGCAGTAATTGGTATGGGACCAAGATAAAACAAGACCAGGATAAAATGCATGCTCATATGCCAAGGACGAATCCTTGATCCCCTGAAAGTTAAAGAGTACAGCTTAGAGGCCGTTCAGGAATTTACATATCTCGGCTCACTTTTTACAAATAACAATAAAACCAATTTGGAAGTACGAAGAAGAACCAAGCTGACCTACCAACCGATTCTACTTTGGACTTCAATAGCATCTACGGTCGAGATTCCTCTCAAGGAAGACTAAAGTCAAGCTCTACATGACTCTCATCAGCCCCGTCCTCACATACAGGTATGAATGTTGGACTTTAACATAACAAGACGAGCGACAACTGTATACCTAGGGAGTGGGATTTTGAGACGAATATTTGGAGCCGTATTCGACGACGGGAATTAGTGTATCCGAAGCAACAAGGAGCTGTACCGACTATATAGATATCATCATCATCATCATTTGCCAGCCACAAGACTCTCACTCGCTGAGGACATGTGCCTTACCAATTCTCGAATGGCACACGTGACGTGAGGGCTCCCCTTTCGTATCCATACCGCGGGGACCCAAGACGTCTTGGTATGAGGTTTTTTGTAAAGAGTTTCCCTCTCTTGGCAATTGCTGGCATTGGACGTACATCTTCTACATTTTTGGAATCGGATTTTACCCTCTCGACTGTGTCCAGGCAAGAAGAAGGGGGTTTGTCTCGATTTGTTTATTCTCTTCTCTAAGGAGTTATCTGCTTATAACGAGTCACGAGTGACAAGTAGCGAGCGACCACACACACACCTATATAGATATATACATATGCACATCTGCCCAAAACGAGTCTCAAGTAGCAAGTCGCAAGTGATTATTAACCCTGTCGCGCAATAGCAATCCTTTCATAATGAGAAAGACCTCCTCAGACGGAAGGAAGAGAAGCTAAAGTATCGAGACTAGACCAATTATCCGTCAATAGATTAGGGTTTTCCTTCCTAGGGTATACTAGCTCTGTGGTGAGAGATCCGCTAGAGACCAGATTTGTTTATGCACATAAGGATATACCGGATAAAATGGAGAAGGGTGTTGGGTGAGGCCAGGGTTCTACAATAGGGCTGTTGCGCCTATGATGATGATTAGAGATACGTGACTATCGCATTTTGCGATAAATGCGACATAGAAGCGATAGAAGCGATAAATGCGATATAATTACGAAATTTTGAAAATTAAGAATAGATGCGAAATTTTCCATATATCGATTTTCTTGAAGAATGACTAAAGGCCTCTAGACTCTGTAGTCCAGCTCTTGTCTATTGTCCATGATGCCACATACTTGGGATTAATACTTGTTTTGTGATATAAAGTGTAGTAAGGAAAAGAATTATAGAATTGTATGGAGTCTGAAATTACAAATATTAAAATTTCGTATAGAATTTATTGGCGGATATGCGATAAGTTATTATTTTAATTGATAAATTAGAAGGATCTTCGTACCCTTTTCCATTTATTGTGGGGATGAAATTATAGAGATAAAAAAATTCTCTCGAGGATTTATAATATAGGTGTCATTTTGCCTGCTTGAAACTCAGAAGCTACTTCTTGAACAGACAGACACCAAACTAAATTAATAGATATTCTTAGAAGTCAGTTTCCGTAAAAGCTTATTAAGACTCAGTCACGACAAATATAAATGGAAACGAAGATGTGTTTTGTAAGAGCACCTAAATCATCTGTTCAACCCGCATGTAGCTGGAAGTAGATGTAATTCCAAATTGATGAAACGATATCGGTAATAAGAAACTTACCTTTGCTTACAACATTAACAACCTAAAAAATTTATCATGTAATATTAAAAGTGGGGTAAAAGTTGATACTCTTCAACTTTTACTTGCAACAAAGATGAAACACGAATAATTCGGCAATGCGGCCCTTCAATCAATTTGGTGTCCCATAGGTTGTATTGACACTAAAACAGTTTTAGTACGTACAATTTAATTGTTAACGATCGACGTACTAGATTAAAACAATCATCAATAGCATGCTCGATGATAAACTTTAATAAATTTTAATCATTATATAATTTTTTTTTAATCAATTGTATTCTTGTATTTCTATTTAATTTCAAATATTTTTATATCAATATTTTGTATATCGTTTAAAAAATTATGTATAAATTAGACTTTTTAACTACAAATTCGTAATTAAGAAATAAACGCGAAATAGATGCTAAAATACGTGTCTCTAATGATGATGTAACTAATTTTATTCGATCTGCTATTTCTATAGATTATTTTTATATCATAAAATAAGGTATTCTCCGCTCTAAAACCAATGGTTATTACGTGATTGATAGTAGTAGTAATATAAAATATATTCTCACGTGTTGCAAATCTTGTTTTTACGACTCGAGATGATGTTAAATTTCGAGCACGGCTTAACACCGCGCCTTCCACTTGTCATACCAGTGCGCATACAACGTCGCCGGTGTCAAACACTCACGACTCGCACGTCACAGCCCAGATCTGGATCTATAAAGATCTATGGCCGAAACCAAGCGAACCGATTGACTTGTCGGACGGGCCATCTTATATTCCGGTATGTAAATCGTTACATAGGTCGTGCGATATGAGACTCATATACCCGCGAGCCAACAAGGGAACATGAGCCGTTTGGGAGGAGAACAAGGGCCCCACGGTGCGCCCTACACGCCACGGTGCGACCATGGCGACCGTGTCCCTTGTAAACCTCGCCAACAAGGAGCCTGTGTCCATTTAATCCCTCCACCTTTATTGGCCTCGGCCGCGGTCCGAACATGGTAACCGTGCCATTCGATCCGCCACTTTTGCACCTATCTACACTTTTTATTTGTTCGCACAACACGGCCGCAGTCATTAACATTACGACCATTTAAAGTCTCGACGCGAAAAATGTACGCGAAAGCCTTAAATTCGGATTGAGCGTGTCGCTTTCCAGTAAGGGCATGCCAATGATAAACAGGCGTAAGTGCCGTGCACGCGACGCATGTGTAATGCAAATTTGGTTTGCCGAAATTAAACTAATTTTAACGAAATTATTAAGGCTTAAAGTGTTATCAAGTCTTGAGTTATGATAGCAATGCATCATATTCTATGATGGATATCTTTGCAGACATATTTTTATAAAGAAAATCAGGGGGTTTTCCCATATTACTGCCTTCATTTCCAAAAATTATTTTTGCAAACTATATTTTTATCACAATTTATTCATCTTATTTTAATTTCATAATTATTATATAATTCATTTTAATATAATTAATTGGAAATTTTGTCCATTATTTACTACTTATTATTATTAAACAAAACGATGATATTAAATTATAATAAAGGCATGACTTTAATATAAATGGGTCTAATGTACAAATTATTACTGAAAATTAAATGAATAATAAACAGGGGTATGAAAACTCGGGACGTGAAAACTCGCGAAACTAAATGATGCGGTCAACATTCTTTGTATTTATTATTAATAATATATACTATTCGAATAAAGCTTGATCTAAACCGTGTTATTCCAACATCGTGCAAAAATAAAACCAGATGAGCATAAGTGATTTTTGATACATATTTTTACATCATATTTAAAACCTCATGATTTTTTTTTAAATATTTTTTTAAGCTTATAAATATGCATATTTAAAAAAAAATATTGCTTAATAAAATAACAATAAACGAATTAAACAAAAAATAGCTTTTTATGTAATTAATAGCTACGTACTGAACTTGAAAGCTGAATCTATCGGTCAAGAATTTTCATTTTCATTTCAAAATATTTCTAATTACTCTTAAAAAATAACAAACTAATATAATATATTAATAAATAATAGCTAATTTTGATTCCGCATTTTTTGTAAAACTAAAAATATCCATTTTTACATAATAAAAATCATAAACGCTAAAATTTTGTTTACACGGCTGAAACATTCCACCAAAAACCGTGTAAAAATAGCGCATTGTGGTGTAGAAAATCGGGTAAACCCAATAAGTAAATTATACAAAATATTATTTTAATTGAGAAAAATTAATCTCTAATGAAAGTTTTTGTTTGATAGAAAAGTAAACGTCGTCCTTTCTTTATTCTATTTCAAGTCGCGGAAGAATATTCCGGCGAATACGGAGGCTAAGACTCAAAATACATCAGGAATAAGTATATCAACATAACAAAAAAAATTATTATAATAGACTCACAGTTTGCGAAAATCAAAATTGTATATCTGATTTTAAAATTTTCAGAAGTTAGGCTTATTAATTTGGAGATAAAAACGATTAGGAAACGAAAATTAGTATATACTTCAGTCGTGGATGGAAGCTGAAACATGTCAACTTCTATTTATCATCATTCAGGAAAAGATTTAATATGAAGTAGGTTAAGGACTCGGAAGTCGAAAGAAGTATAAGCTGAAAATCTCTGACAGTGGTTTAAAAATATACAATCTCTTTATTTAGGATAATAGGAGATAAAATGATAATAGCCAAAATCTGTTAACGAATAGCACAGCGAATAACTAAGAATAATATTAGATATATATAATGCGGTTTTGAAGTTATTCGATCTATAATTGAAGCTTATTCAGAATCAAAGTTAAGTTTAACTATAAAAAATATTGTCAATATAATATTTCGACATTCTTATTATATTTGTTCTGAATTTTCATAAACTTTTTAAGGCGTTTGTGTGTTTATCACAAATTTGGGCTTTGATTTTATTCCTTTTTAAAAAAAATCAACAAATTGTGGTATAGAAAATCGTGTAAAAAAGATAATAATGAAAACCCAATAAATAAATTAAACAAAATAATATTATTATTAAAAAAAAATAATCTCTAATTAGAAATTTATTAGAATCTAATTAAACTTTTTGTTTGTGAAAAATCTGTGTTCATTTCACTTCAAATCACATTAGAATTTTAAAGCTCATTCTAGGTTGGGATCATATGTGAGAAAATGCTGTTTTATACTCTCGGAAAATTGCAAGCCCTCGTGAATGAAAACAGCTGTTACTTTTTTTTTTACCTTTTTACACAATTAATTCGTGTAAAAATATTTTATCTATCCTTTTTATTATTTCAAAACCGTGCAAAAAAGAGCCGAGTGTACTTTTAATAAATAGCATTATCAGATTAATGAGTGTTTATTATTCTGGTATTAAAATCAGCGTTTATTAACTTATGAATTTCTCGCTCATCCTGTCGTAAATCTCAATTTTATTTAATAAAAACATCGACGTGTCGTCCTATCGACGAAATTGATTGCATTACAAAATATCGATACTTTATTTATGCCACGCATATTTTTTATACATATCCCCGTTAAAAGTACTATGCCGCAATTACCGATAAAAATTTATGACATAACAAAAAGCTTCATATCAAACATTAAACGATTTTATTGACCGGTAAATAAAATTTAATGGCGCAGCCCGGCAACCTGGCCGAAGGATATCGGTGCTACGGGGGGTATACGATTCCTTTCATTAGACCGATGGCCTTTTACAGCGATAGGCCAGAGTCGCGAAGGAATAAAACCAATTTTTGTGGCAAGAAGAATGACATTAAAGCATTTAATTGCATTTTAAATTTGCTCTAAAATGAGAGAGAATGGCCGATTAATGGCCGCCGCGGGCAACAAAGCTCGCATACGCAACTAACTTCACGCGGCTAATCGCCTATAAAATTGTTAACCGATCTTAGAGATGAACCTTTTTTCCCCTCAACAATTAAAAAAAAACACACGTATAATTGGTTCTCGACGATCAAACAATCTGAGAGGTATCGAGAAACGTATCGATTATTTCTGATTAAATAATTATTACGAGATTCGGTGTATAATTAGGATCGTTCCATGATTTATCTGGTCGTTTTCTTTAGTTTTGAAGGTCGTATTCAACTTGAAATGACTCCGTATATCCTCTGCTATATTATAGGGATAAGCGAGTGACTAATCCCATGACTAGATAATCCTCTCCTCAATATCTACAAGACGTTAAATTTTGTGAGTTTTCTTGACTCGATTTTTCATATAATATTTATTAAATATATAATAATGTGTTAATAATAATATCAACTCGCGAAATTTAATGACGCATTCTGAATATTTTTCACTGTTATTGTCGACGTGGAAAAATATTTATAAAATGGATTTGATTATTCTATAGATTCCACATATTAAAGTTAAAATAAGTATTCATAAAAAACGAACAAATCCATTAAAAAAATAAAATAATTTGTTAAATAAATAAGTTCTTGATAAAACGCATCTAAAGATAACAAATTGTCATCTTTCGATGCGTTTCGACATCCACTCTTATTATTTTTTATTTAAAACCAATTATACAAAGCTTATTCAGACTTTAAAGAACTATAGATTTTTAACCTAGCCGTGCCGATATTTGGCGCCCTAATTGTTTGATTTTTCTCGAATAGCTCTTTTAATATAAACCCCACATGTCACAAACTTTTTGTATTTATCTAAAAAAAACTCTAGAATATAAATATTCCATCATTGTCCTTTCTGTCTGCAATTGCGAAAAAAAAATAAAAAACAACAATATTTGCACTGCAACCACGTGCGCGATGTTTTATCTCGCTCGCATCCTGCATAGTGTGCCAAGTGCGAGTAAAACATACGAGAGACACGTGCTGTGAGAACTCAGTCTACGGCGAGACGTAGCCTAGTGGGCGTGTCACGTACGTGTCGTATTGATTAGCAAAAAAATCAAAAATATCGACTAAGTTATGAAGCATATCATGAATAACTATTGTTGTGCTTAGAATAATCCATTTTTTTAAAAAATGCTTGGGGTCTCTTAGAGACCTCATTTGGACAACGTTAAGATTATTGTGAAATGATTAAGGATAAATATTTTCCTTCAATCTACAATAGATCCAGAACTGAGACCTCATCTGACATATATTCCATCAATCTAAAATACAATGTAATGATGATTTAGGCTACGGTTTCCATTAAACCTACAATAAAAAATAAGCTTAAACTTGAGTAGTCAATTGTCATCATAAACAGCTATCTTAAAATCCAAATATTGTTTCTTTGATCGTTACAGTAAGTCTCAATGCAATAATCTTCATTAATCATATCTTTCTTCATTTTCTTCTTTGTCCATTTTGGGACGTAGTTGATCTACTCGCCCTCGTTTTTCTCCACAAATTTTGCGATTTTGGAGAGCTGAAACAATTCTTGACCTCCAAACTCTGTGTGGTTGCGAATATTGGAGAATCACGATAATTTCTATCTTCCCAACTAGCTAGCATTAACCTTCCACTTTTGTCTCCATGATGGTCCACAGAAGGTGAAAAAGTTGAAGTACTTATATCTTTTCATAATGACAAAGGTTTCATATCGAGGATGATATGCGTACTTATGTTTCTGTTCTTTGGAAGCTTTCATTTTATTTAAACTTTCAATGTGCTCTATTTCAGATCAGATTAGTAATCATAAACTACAACCCAATGGATGTGGATCAGACACGGTAGGCTTTTTCTTCTCATTTTCGATGGAAACGGCACCAAAAAGATTGTTAACTCCTGCGCCGCGGTCGTCCACGGCGGTCACAATGGTCGTTATACCTGGACAGGTCGCAGCGGGGGGCGCAGGTGCGACGGCGGGGGCCCAGCTCTGCCCCGGGGAGGCCTACCCGGGCCGGTTCAGGGGCCCCGGACCTTCCAATCAGAGCCGAGGCCCCGGCTGCGCAGATTAGAGACGCCCGCGGCGACACAAACGGCGACACCGTCACCCGCGACATATTGGAACTAATCACATTTGACACAGGCCCGCTTCTACACTACTCGACGATCCGGCGATCATGGTGGACGATAGCGTCCTTTGCGCAGGCGCGTGAAGCCTCCGTATGATTTATAACGCGCAGGATCGGCGAAAATCAGCCGCAACCATAACAGACGGGGAATTTCAGTATATTTATTAAACATTAAACTCATCACACGTTATATCAGCGACACAGAATTCCTCGTTGAGTATATTAAATGCGATATTAATCAAATTCTTGAATCTCGTAAATTTAATAGGGAAAACATGAGACATAGACATTTAGAGGAAAAGCGATTAAGCGTTTAAAAGCCTTCGAGATGTATAGAGACAGTTCTTGATTTTATGACCACCTCGACTTAAAACCAATCACACTTAAGACGAAGAGAAAAAATTGTAAAAAAATGATTTTAACAGTTTTTGTCAAAATATGCTACAAAAGAAGATAATGCAGTATCTTTGACTATAATCTAACATTATTTTTGTAATAATTTAATTAAATCAGTAAGTAATTTGATGTCAGTGAAAACTACATCTATCTTGCAATAAAAAAATATCTCAGAAGGATGTCAAACATAACAATGTCATGTATGAAAAGAATATAGAACAAACTCTTGAAACATTATATATTATTTTTAACCGATCCGTCACGGTGGCTCAAAACAAACGGGGTCGTCCGAAGACTGTTTATTTACAATGGAAATAGACCCCAAGTATTTCAAGTGAAGATATTGATGAATTCTTCATCAATATCTTGACTTATAATGCGAAAACATGGATTATTCTAAGAATGAAAATAGTTATTCATGATATGCTTCATATTTTGGTAGTTTTTTTTTTATTAATCAATATGACGCCTCAGAATTCTCGCCGTACGTATCATTAGTACGGTTTCACTCGCACTTCGTACCGAAAATGTGAAAAAAAATGCGAAATAATTATTTATAATATTTATTCTTTAGACTTTTTAGACAAATACAATAAGATTTTGACATGTAGGATTTATATCAAAAGAGTTATTCGCGAAAAATCAAAATTGTCAAATCTATTGACATGGCTAGATTAAAGCCGAATTAAATTAAAGCACAAATTTGTGGTAAACACAAAAATGCCTTAAAAGCTTATGATAAGAATGTCCAAATAATTATTATCATTTTTTTGGTTGTTAAACTCGGCTATAATTCTGAATAATCTTCATTTATATATCGAATAATTGTATTAAAAATTGATATTATATCCGTCTATTATTATAGAATTATTCTTCTTTGTCCTCTGTTCTATCCATTAATGCGATTTTTGCTATTATTATTTTATCAGATATTATCCGAAACAAGGCAACGAAAAACCACTGCACTATTCCCATGAAAACCATCTCCATGGTCCTCCATAATAGGAATCATGCACAAGGTCACGCTCCTCAGAAATGAGGATAAGTGGAGAGCAAATATTAAATTTAATTATGGACGACTTAATGAAAATTGGCATTTCAACAGTAATAATAATAAATAAATGTTAAAACAATGTTGTCCCTTGAACTCAGACTTAGGGACTAAAAATATCTTTCTATCCAGACAAATTTTTAAATTACATAATGAATCAGTTGAAGAAATGTATTTTACAATTTCCTCAAGAGCCAAAGATGTTAGTTAATTTAATAAGTTTAGATATACAAAATATTTTAATTCAATTAATAAAGCTAGCCAATTTTTGGGACTGATGTGTCCAATTTAGTGAAATCAACAACAGTGTATCTCCAATTTAAAACTAAGTAATGAAGTGGCTATATTAAGATTAATTGGATCATAAAACGTCTGCATCAATATGAACTCTATTCGATTTTTAATAAATTATAATTATGATAGTGTCATATCTTCATATCTCAATTTATTACTAGTATTTATAAAAATTATCGAAGACAAAATCGATGTATTATAAAATATTGATAATCGAGTATCGTAATAAATATGCATACGATCATTCGATACTGATAATATCGATTTTCAACACGAATATATGAATTTATGAATTAATTTAAGCGTGGTGTCTAATTCCTAATAATAATTGCCACCTGCCGCTGTGCCAACATTGCGGAATCCCAATAAATTATTAAATGTGCGAAGAGGAAACGCGCCATCCGAGTGTCGCCAAGAATACAACATTTGTTTTTAGCTCGGAAAACGATTAATTAGTCATAAAAGAAGTCGGGGCTGAAAAAATACGATTATCAACAGCAATTAGTCATAGTCACAATAAATATTTGAAATCATTAAGCACTCACGCTTCCGATATTGGCGAAGCGTTAGATGCTATCGCCACATGTTAATTTATACGAAGAAAAAAAATTACAAGAAAAGGGCATTTCATTACGAGCCAAACCCCAAAATGATTATTTATTATTAATATTATATAGAAAAGTTGGATAGTTATTATTTTTTAATTAATTATGTGCTCGTTCTTGAAAAAAAATCTAGCGAAAGATCGGAAAATTTGTCGCCGTAAAAAATGCAAAGTCAAATATATGTGTGCCCATTTTTTATGGCCTTTTCGTTGATATCTAAATACGACCCCAACGATCTAACACCGGCACGAATAGTATCGATTAAAATACAAATTAATGCTAACGACTTTGAGTTTAAAAGTAAAAAAAAAATATAAAATACTGTATATAAAGAATTAAAATTAGCCCCGTGGACACGCGCACGATTCGACACCCAGATAAAGACACGATACCCGACCACAGTTCTAACCTTAATATCTCTATAAATATTTAAATTTCCGTTTATTCATATGCATATTAAGAAATTATACCGTTGGCAAGAAAATAATTGCATTTTTTCAGCCAATAACGAGAGTTATGAAGAGAATTAGTCGATAAGATCAAAAAATGCATTTATGACAGCGATTACGTGGCTGAGGACTTCATTTACCATTTAATTCGAATAGCCGACAATAATATATAAGCGAAATATGTGTTAACAGTGTCATAATTTTTGACGTATCTTGACATTGATAGCTACATCAAATGCCTACTTTTTTGTTGGTTTAAAGGTTTTAAACAGTTTTATTGCCTTCGACGATTTTTTACTAAAAAAGGGAAAATGAGACAAAAATAACGTCATTATAATCCTTCAGCCTCCGTATTCGTACGACATAGCTCTCTGCGACATCTTTCTCTTTCCAAAGATGAAAAAAAAACATAAGAGTACGATGTTTTTCCATAATTAAGTGATTAAGACCAGAGAAAAAAGGAAGGAGTCAAACGCTATACTGAAAATTGCGTTTCAGAAGTGTTTAAAAATTTGAAAAAGTATCTGATGATACTTTAACCTTTACCACTCTGGATGAAAAAAAAATACGAATTTGAAAAAAATATATATATATTTTGGAAAACAGAATTAAAAACATCTATAATATCGTTTTTAATTTGTGATTTAATCATTTTTTACTAATTAAAAATTAAAAAACTCGGTTCATTAGTTTTGGCACACTGTCTGGGAATGCTGACACGAGTTCATGCAAAAGTGTATGACCCTGATTATGGAATGAAATTGTGGTTCACTTTGATAAAAATATTCGCTTATTTGTACTTAAATAAAACGTTTGATTTAATTGAGTTTTATATTCATAATTTTTATTATGATAACAATTATAAATTATGCATATAATAGGAAATATTCACTTGAATAATCGAATGTAAAATTCTTGGTACAATTTCTTTAGAACAACGGGTAAAAGAGTTTATCCCTGGTTTGATTTACGACATACGCCTACTTTTAACATGGACATGCCATTAGGTCCTAATAGGAAGTTTAGATTTTATCGAATATTTTTTTATATAAATTATACATTTGTATAAAATCGTCTAGAAAATAAATAATCGTTGCCCGTATTGCGAAAAAAAAGAATATTTTGAGAAACAAAACGTTTTTTTCTTGCATCCGGTGCGATATAATATCTATATATAGGTCTGTAATAGACCCCATTCGAATGACGCAATAATTTTCGGGTCGCCGCAATGGAACGGTTAAAAAAACATTTATACCTGAATTTGCAAGCATCTCATTGGCTGAGAATTATCCCACCCGGGTAATATACCCGGTGTTTAAAAGTCAACGTATTACATATAATATATTAATATTTTATTGTTTATTTTTTACTTTATTTTTGATGGGTTATTATGAATGATGAAATTAAATACACTCAGCACAATTCTTTTCGTAAATTATATTAATGAATAATAACAAAAATGTCATAAAATAATTTGAAGCCGATGAAAAAACAGTGCGGCTAATTTTAGGAAAAAATATATGTTAGGAATAACGGTAGGACCATACGTCATATGAAATTTAATCATCAGATAAATATTTTTTTTAACATTATACATCCGGTATTTATGTTTCAAAATGTCCAGTATAACATTGTCCTCTTCTATCACCTGTTCTAATTCTTTTAATTGTATGTAGGTTAGAATGGCAATTACTTAGCATCGTCACTACTCTTTTGTCCTTCCAAGCTAGAATCATAATATTCTCACTTCCATACGCTACAGTTTTTTTACGTAATTTGTAAAAAATTGTATTTGATTTGTAAAAATGTGTATTTGATTTGCAAAAGGGTGCATTTGATTTGAGGATGCATTTGAGTTGCAAAAGGATGCATTTTATTTGCAAACGGGTGTATTTGACCTAAAAAAACTGTATTACTACGTTTTGTTTTAATTTTGGTTTTTTTCATAGCAACTGGCAATTTTTTTTATTGGTCATTATTGTCCCCGTTAAATGTGCTTTCAGTTTCAATAATTCATCGGAAAATGGAAGACTGGTGTAAAATCTATCGGTATGCACATGACAACCCTCGGCTTCTGGAATTGTTTGCAAGATTGTTATATAGTTTACCGAAACGATTCTGGATGTAACCTATGAGTCAGGTCTAGTAAGTTCCTCGATTCATGTGAGCCGTAATAAGTTATGAATATATATATAGCCACTACTAGAATCAGCCAATACATATGAATAGCCCTTTTATTTGGCTTGTGGGATTATATGTCATAAAACAATTTTTCCCCTAAAATGTACAATAGATTAAATCAACCACCTATTTCTTTTCAGGAAATAGGTGTTCTTTAAATTTTCGTCTAAATGCTTAATGTAAAATCAACTTTATTTTTCTATTTTGAAGACTGGTCTCCTCGCGATTGATATATTGTTTGTTATGTAAATGCAACATCGAAAGATTTGAAAAAAACGTTCTCTTTTAAAGATCGTTCTAAAAAATGGCAAATGCGCCACAAATGCAGTCGAAAAAAATCTTACAAGTGTGGACGAGGTCTAACTCCCATAATTAAAATCACACTCGAAAATGCTTTAAATTCCGTATTATTTATATCTTTCCATGACTTCTATATTGATTTTGCCTATTTTATCGTTTGCATACAAATTCGTTTCATAAACTATTTTACTAATCAATTGTTTGTTGTGAAATAATTAGAAATAATCGATAGGTTCCAAACAATTGGTAGGGATATTTGCCCCTACTATTCTATCACCGATAGTAAAATTAATTTTTTTTTTGAAAAATTATTAGGGCAAATTTACCAATTTTTTGTGTATGGATTTAACAAATTTTGAATCCTCTTCATCTTCCGTTTCCTCGCTTCATTACATATTTCTAATCACTTAGTCAAAGTATCATTGAATTTGAAAACAAAACTTTCATTATTTTTATTATTTTCTATAGTTTATTTTTAATTATAAACTCTATTTCACTGATTTTACAGTTTCACTATTTTTATTAAATAATTATAAATGTAACGGAATTTTAAAAAATAGTTCCACAATACAACAATCAGGGGTCACCCGAGGTACCGAAGGCGGAGCTTCGGACACCCTTTCCGGTATAAGAGAACCCGACTGACTGTTCCAAAACAATGGTATATGTAAAATATATCGATAAATACATATTTCTGAAATTTGCGTAGGTATAAATATATATAAAAAAATGTTTGAACGACCACATGTTGCAACCCTTTTCTATATTTGAATCAATGTGTAATTCGTAAAATTTACCTGCGCCCTATTGAAATCGACGCGCAAACTTATTCCGTCTTTGGGCCATAACTGCTGGCCTTCAGAGTGGAAAAGGTTAAAGGCGATGAAATTAATATTGATGAAGAAATACAGATTTTTTCATAACGAAAATTCGTTTATTATACTAATATGTAAATAAGGCTGCTGATCTTGCTCAATCTTTATCCCATTATATATTAATATAAAGGGTTTGTCTTCAATAATCACAACCAGAAGCGTATATTACAGAAAAAAATATCTTAGTGGTCCATGCATAAAAATAGACAGTTAGAGAAGAATGCTATAGAGCACGTATTGGGGACCAGGACATTCTCCCGACCTAAGTCGAAGCTTTGGACCAAGCCGCACTTAAGAAGAGACTATAGTATTGCGTTAAACATATGGCAATCTCGTTGGTCTGCTGAGAGTACGGGAAGAACTGGTTTCCGGTTCTTTCCCAATAGACTAGCTCGAGTGAAGCTGCATTGGTTTGTTCCAGTTCACTACGTGTCCCAATTTGACACGGGGCATGGCTCCTTTAACGCCAATCTTCATCGTCTGAGCCTCAGGGATGACCCGACTTGTGAGTTTTATGATTTCAATGAACAATCATCTGAACACATTCTTTGGGAGTGTCCGGAGTTTTGTTCTGAGAGAGACTATGTTTAATGAAGTGAGACGGTCCCCTGGCCCTGTCTGTCACCGGGACCTTGTCTCTTCCATCTCTGCTTACAGGGCTTTTGTGATTTACGAATTTCGAAGCGAGATCCTCCTACTTTAACCTACCTAATTAACCTTGCCTTCTTAGGTGTAGGTCGCTTGTATTTCTAAGAAGTCTTTAGATGTGCCACGATGGCTCGTTGGAGGTAGACTACATACAAACTCACCATAGGGCAGGCCCTCCAGGAAAACCTCAGCCATATTAGTTAGAGAAGAATGATCTAAGATGCGACGAAGCATTGATTATTGACGATCAGACAGGGTCAGGGTTCTATAGAGAATGAAGGTTAAGGAGGTCAAAGCTCATGCTAGTAACTATTGCTAAATAAAAATATAGTACGGTGCTTTTATAAGAAATTAGCTTTATTATCCGGGATAGATTCAAATTCATTCTTTATTAATTATTATAATAATTATGAATAAGAGGCTCACCAAATCCAGTTCTCCCAGCTAGGCTTTATTCCTACCTTTGCGTTGTTATGAGCTCTTTTCTACTGGCAATAATCTATGGAAATAATTTATACGTTAACTTGTGCTACGATTTTAACACTTTTGTTATTTAACTGTCAGACCTACCTCTGCATGTAGTCGTCAAGAACTGCTCACTCCAAGAAGTCCATCTCCATCCATATGCACTTCACGATAACCTCACATTTCACGCACTGAACCAAAAACCATTGTCGTTAAAATTTATTTTATAAATAAATGAATATTAATTTATTTTTTGCTTAGTTACCATATGTTTGTCTCGTGCGTTGAGACATAATCATATAATACTGTAACGTCGGAGGAAAGCTGGAAAATCGGTTTGTTTGGTCTATGACATATGTGGAGCGATTCGGCAGTGAGCTAATGCGATGAGATCACGGGTGACGACTTATTTGGTTTTATGGCGACATTAACCCGAATATAGTTCTAGAAGGATCCTGGCTCTCAAAGTGTTTGCTATACTACGCAGCAAAATTAGGTACTGCTTCATACAACTAGAGCAAGGTCC
>JAGXCT010035122.1:0-20256 GCA_022495035.1 Philopotamus ludificatus
GTTTACCGCTTACGAAAAT
Source organism: Philopotamus ludificatus (assembly GCA_022495035.1). Classification (NCBI taxonomy): domain Eukaryota; kingdom Metazoa; phylum Arthropoda; class Insecta; order Trichoptera; family Philopotamidae; genus Philopotamus; species Philopotamus ludificatus. The sequence goes on from JAGXCT010035122.1 coordinate 20, forward strand.
TTCCGCACTAACGCGGGACCGGGTCCTTGAGTGTTATAAGAGTTATTCGACAAAAATCAAAGGTTAAAGATGTTTGTTTATCCATCTCTCGCGTTTGTCCGTTTCCAAGAATCGATGATCCCTGGTTTCGAGATGAGTCTCACTGTTAAGATTCTATTATGCATCCGTATCTAAACACGGTATCGCGATCGATAGGACCGTATATGCATTTCAAAATATTTGGTTTGGAATCCGTGAGCGGGATGGATTCCTGGTATCGTCGCATACCGTTCGCTTTTGATCTCGTTATCCCCGATTCCATCTGAATGGAATAATTATCAGTGGCGTCTACTAGCATATATATTAATTTTCATAAATGCAATAATGGATCAGGGGGATTGAAGTTGTTGTCTCATGCCAAAGACATCAGCTGGGGCGAGACGTTACGAGCTGCACTTCTGGCACTGTTCCCGTGCAGTGCTCAGCTGTTTTATGGTTTCTGCACGTTTACCAAATGTACGAAAAAGGAATGGCATGAAGCAATAGTGAGACTGGGTACGGAATTTTCCGGGAAGCGTTTTCGAATGCATGTCATCGCGTTGTTTCAGCACATTTCATTATCGGCCCGGCTTCCGATTTGTGTCTGCAATACGACAGCATCTACCAATGCAGACGCGACGTCTATTCGTGTTGTAAATAACGGAACATGGCGTGGCGACGTCTAATTTATTGGCCGTGCCAGCCTGCTCGGCTAGATCTTTTCCTCCTTTTTTTTCGGACAATCTTTTCGGCAAATAGAGTTCCGATCGCGGCGACCTTGGATCCGGCCAATGCAAATAATCGCAGATATCGGATCCCGCGTGGGAGCCCCGCTTCGGAATTCCTGTTTGGATATCGGATCCGGCGACGGGGAGGGGGGGGACGTGCCGAGGGTCTCCGGGCCGGGGCCGGTTTACCTGCCCCCCTGCTCCGGTGATGGAATTCCTCTCTATTAAATACCATTACGTCACCGCATACCATTAGCGGCGTTTGAACCTGAGGCCCGTCTCCTCCGCGCGCAGGACCCGCTGCCGAATCCGAGCCGTCATCGTCTGATCTCGCCGATGAATTGGCGTCGGATCGGCAGAGCAATAGATTTCCAATTATCCGACGGCCGCAGTGTTCGGATAGTCGGCGGTGTCGGTGCATTACCATCTATTATTAGTCGTTTCCGGCATACCAGCGCGGTGTCCCATTATTTGTCTTGCTCGGTGATGCTGGGAGCTCCGGTGCCACATGTACGCCACTCCCTTGATCTATAAACGATCCTAGTCAAAATATCCAAAAGGACTTTGACCCACGCAGACCCTTCCGAGTCGATAAACACGGGATGGATCAGTGGCATTAAACCTTTTTACCCTTCGAGATTATTCAAGAAAATGCATCGGTTATTTTTAGCTTCGCCAACAAAAATAATCATCTCCTTCTCGGATAGATTTTACAAATTCTTAACTCTACAGCAGATTCTTCTTTTTAATGAGCCATATCCGTGTTTGGACATAGGCTATCTACTGCATTCTTATGTATATTGTTGTATCTCTATCTTTCGCCATCTGGAACAATTCCGAACCCCTCTAACATCAGTTCAGTTGCGAATGTTGGGTAGTCACGACAGCTTCTCTCTACCTGACCATAGCTTACCTTCTACTTCTCCCCCTTTATAATCTGTCTGCAGGCTGGGATACTTCGTTCGTGTTTAACTACGTCCAAAAATTGAAGAAGTTGAAGTCGGTTTCATTCTTAACGCATTCCATTTTTTAGTAGCACCAAAATTCTAACACTTTCATTCGATTATTATTTTGTCTGGTGAACGAAGAACTTGCGGATTTCTATAACTAGTTCGACAGTCCCTGCTATAGCGCTATTTAATTCGATTTACAAAATAAAATCAAAAAGCATTTTCCCAAATTTTGTTTGGTAACATAGCCTTCTATAACGATTAATAAATATAATTTCGTTATAGGATATAGCGTTTCCTCTAAATCACTGCTTTTTACAAAATTCCTTGTCAACCAAAGAGCATTGACCTTTACTTCGCTCAGCAATGTATTATAGCTTTACGAAATATTTGAATTGACCTTAAAAATATTAGAATTTTATAGAAAACGTTGTAGGAGAGTTGACTGTATATATAAAGAAAATAAATTCTTCGCTATTCCCATTTTTCTATAATGTCATCTTTATCATTTAAATGTTATGTACAATGTCGGTAGCCCTTTTTTCAACTGAAGACCACAAGTAGCCAAGAATTACTATACATAGGCGTGCCGTTGATGTTTATTTTTATTTTTCTCGAATAACTCTTTTAATATAAATCCTACTTGTCACAAACTTTTTGTATTCGTCTAAAAACATCTAAAGAATAAATATTAATAATAATCATTGTCATATATTGTCTGCAATTGCGAAAAAAATAAAACCCTCAATATTAGCTTCTGTTGCCACGGGCGCGATGTTTTTTCTCGCACGTATCCGGTACGCTGAGCCGAGTACGACTGAATCGTACGAGTGACACGCGCTGCGAGAGCTCGGTCTGCGGCGAGACATCGCCGAGAACGTTGTCATATTGATTAGTTAAAAAATCCAAAATATCCACCAAATTATTAAGCATATCATGAATAACTATTTTTATTCTTAGAATAATAATGAAAATTTTGGATTAAAATAGGCTAGAAAATGTTGCTATCAATCACAGTTGTGGGGTAGGGACCTCTGTTCAATGGACCTCTGGACCAATGTTCACTGCTCACTGGTGTTACATCCCAGAATGGAATTCGTTCGAATGACGAACTATAGCATGTTTCTTCTTCGTTTTATATATTGAATCAGTACTTCTTTCTAGCTATTTTTTAGAGTCCATATGCTCAGTCGCTTAGCATGGCTTCCATCATCGTTTCCATATTTACTGTTGGTTTGATTCCGTAGTTCCCAAACTAAACTTTTATTTCTACTGCTCCCTCATTTTGGCATATTAAATACATAAGTGAAGTTGAATTATTGAGCTCAATTGATCTTTTCAAGCGTTAAAGATATATAGTAATTTTTAAATAATTGATACGAACTCTGGTTGACCACCACTGACCTAGATTAGTTCAAATACGGACGCAACAACAGCTCTGGAGATAATATGATAGTAAGACCTCGATATGCGCCATGTTACTATTACAATATTGGCTCATTTCGATTTGACTGATGTTTGTCATCAAAAATAAACAAAGAATCGCGACGTCGTATTGGAAGAGTCGATTGAAGATTAGGTTTCAAAAAAATGTAAATAATTTAGAGACTGATAGTGATGGTAAACGTCCTTCAATGCGGCGATAAGATAACCGCTGATGACGACTCTTTGTCAAGACGGTTCGTGTTTTGTCTTCTCCGCATTCTTCTCGAAGGTCTCCGATTACACCTGTCGTCTTTCGGGGTCATCTCTCATAAAAGGGATCGGTCCCCCTCGTCTTTGGGAACAACAAACGGCTCGTCCCTCAGTCAGCTGTTTTTATTTTTTTAAGCAGCGACTTCGAAGCAGAGGTCCGTGACCACGGTCACATGTTGGCCCTACTCGCTGCTGGCCCAGCACCTGACCCCAATGAGGTCCTCCCCCCGCCTACCGCGCCTCCCTGCCCCCGTCAGTTCGGTTTGTGGCCGCCGAGGGCACCACTGGCTTTATCGATGTACAAACATTCACCAGTGGTTGTTACGAACCGCAAGAAATACTGGAACAGGAATGTTTCAGTATTTTATTTAAATATGATTTCATAAATCTTGGATTATAATTAGTCGTGTACAAATTTTAATTACATTTTTTTTATAATTTATTTAATTCTCTGGTTTTTGTACAGAAAATCCTGTAATATTTCCAATGATAATTCTTAGAATTCCATTTATTTATGACTGGCGACAACATCCAGGTATATCGGTGCCACTTTAGTATGCGGTCTACCGCATTTTTATTCATTTGCTCTAAACGCATAGTAACATACCGTTCATTATAATTAAAAACACGAATTTGTTCGTTTTTGAACAAATTAAATTGTATTAGTATTATTAACTATTACGATATATGCGACGCATGTCTTATAAGAATGCTAAAAATGTGTTCTTTGAAGTAAGAATCTGGCATCCAATCATCTATGTTGACACGATTTTAACACCATAAACAAATTTTAAAAGCTATAGCGATTTCTAAAGATCCCTGTCGAAGCTACTAAATTAAACTACTTAAATAAGATAATAGAAGATTCATTTCAAAACAAACGAATTAATATCGCAATTTACAGGTAGATCGCATACCAAAGTAAAACTGTTACGGTAGACCAGATAATAAAGCTGCACCCGAATGGTTTTTTTCTTATTTATGTTTTCATACACACAGTTTTTTTAATGTATAAACCTTGTTGTCTATTAAACAGAACACATTCTCAGAAAATACATTTTAAGAAAGTCGGCATATAATGGGGGATAGTTAAATCTTTCACAGCTTAAATTACTCACAGTTTACTGTTATTTATACTTGATATTTTTATTATAATGTTGTATAATAATAGACAGTACTACTTCTCCATTAAAGTGACATTGTACACTTATTGTTGAACAGATATAACAATTATTAAAATAATCCATAATGTCTTCAGCTAACGCTAACATCCCAATTTTAAATACATTATTTAATTAAAATATAATTTGTTGTATTTAAAAATTAAACGTAGTCATTTTTATTTTTTTTTAAATACATTGAAACCCCGTCATTACGTGCCCGGAATTCACGGTTTCCCGCTATTTGCATTCAATTTTAAAATCCCGTTTTAACCCCGAATTTACGTTTTCCCTCTAATCATCTTATCAGTCCCATCAAAAACGTGAAAGTTGAGTTTCGCTATATATCCTTAACCGATCCGTCACGACGGCTCGAAACCAACACCGCTGGCCGATGGGGTCTATTTTATATAAAATGATTTAATGAAAATACACCCCAACAATTTTAAGAATTGATAATTTCTTCGACAATACCTTTTTTTAGACAAATACAAAAAGTTTGGGACATGTAGGATTTATAATAAAAACTTGGGGTCCCAAATATACCCCATCGGCACGTCTAGGTTAACCTCATTAATCATTGTACGTTTTCATTTCAATTCGTAGAAAAAAAAATGCAATTCATTATTATTTATTTCGGTATTATTTTAAAAATAACGCTAGTGTCACTGTACGGGTTAACGTATGCATTTGTTTGTATACAAAAATAATAAAACGAAAACAAGTTGAACGTCCCTGCGTTAGAGCGAGAGCGAGCGGCATGTGGCTTTTGGCATGAGTCTGTCTCGCTCGCACCCTCTCGTTCCCGTCGCTTCCCCTCTCGCGCCAACCAACTCAGTACGTGATCGGCGTCGTCGTCGTGTCGACGCCCGTCCGCGAACCGAGCAATAAATTCACGCGGGGTTATCATTAATGCATTTTTTCCCCAAAAAATATATCAGTGTCAGTCATGTAAAGCAAATTGTATGAATGGTGAGAGTCGGGCCGAACGAGCCGCGTTATTTTATTTCGATTAATTTATGATGCTTAGACCCTTAGACCCTAAACGGGACTTTTTTCACAGAGAATCAATTCTTAGAACCGACCCTCTCCTATACCTGGCTAATCCCTTCATGAACGATAAGGGATTGTGTACAGAGCAGTTGCTAAAAGTAAATTCTAAAGTTATTCTATCTACAGAGTTAGAGATATATTTAAAAAAAATTGATACATAAGAAAATAATGTTTTATATACTTTTTCTAATTATTGTAATAAATATTTTATTAAATTTAATTTGTTAATATATTTTTATTAATTTCTGGTTTTTTTTGTTATTATTTTTGTAGTGGTGTGGCGGCGCTGAGCTGCACAGACTGCAGCGGAAGCAGCGGCAGCGACATCACCGAGCCGGGCAGCCCCGCCAGCTCCAGCTCCAGCGGATCCGGCCCTGAAGGCTCAACCCCCGCATGGAACTGGCACCATCCACAAAAACGACAGCGACCGCTCACCGACAAGTGCACTAATCTGGAGGCGCTCATCTCCACCAAATTGATCAAACATGCCGCATCGACGCCTCCGTCCCCGGCCAACTACAACAACAACACCCTGGTGCACCCGGACCATCTAAAGAGCGAAGTGCGCTGCTGCATTCCGTCGCCGGTATCGCCCACATTCGACATGCCCTCCGAGAAGATATCCACCGACTCTCACGTATTGCCGGTCGCTCTCGCTGAACAATGTGTGTCACAAATAGCGTCCATCCCGAAGCATATCATCCACAAAACGATGCCGCAGCAGTGCTCGACTAGCCGAGCCGTCCCCCTCGTCGACTGCACGCCCGAAGTCAAGCCCGTCGACGACTCCAAAAATGGCCCGCTCAAAAACCAACAAGTCAGAATAACCGAATATTTCAAGTCGCAGATGAAACCGACCAACGGTCTCAACCGAGACATTGCCGCGTGGATCTCCAGAACGTCCAAGAGCAAAGCGGCCGTCAACGGAACGAAATCGCCCTGCGAAGCGACCGAGAATCTAGAAAAATACATAGCTTTTTTAACGCAAACACTCAACCCTAAAGTATTACTCGATCAATCTAAAATTAGTAAAAGTCCTTTTACGATGGCACCAAAATCAACACCACCGGCTGTCGACATGCCAAAAGTTCCAATCACACCTATGCAAAAGACTGAGCCCGAAAAGTTGCCATTGCCTAGAATGAATGCTGCTAAATCTAATTTAAATAAAAAGACTGATTGTAATAAGCCTATAAAATTGCCGCAGATCAGACCGGCGACCGAGGGAAAGCACAGGGGTTTCTCCAGATCGATAAAACGAAACCGATCCGTCGATAAGAAACTAACACCATCGAAAAGAATCAATACGAGAACGGAAACGCCTTCGAGCATTAATGAAGAACCGACGCAACAACTGCCCAACAACAACATGAATTGCGGCGGTAACAATTCACCGATGATAACCAACGGCCGTGATACAAATCTTATGTTGAACTCGACGAATCCGGCAATGGCGCACATGACAGGCATACCTGAACACCTCCGCGCCATGCTCGTCAAGGTTCAAACAGCCGAATTACGGACTGAAACCAAATCGATGACGTCCTTATGTAGTTCAAGTTCGGAACAAGTGCCTTCAATCAATCATCATGCTCAGATACACACTCCCAATGGCTTAAAAACACCGCACCGGACTGAAAATTTAGTCAATTCGTCAGTCTCCATCACCAGCTCCAACCAATCAGTCGGAATAAATTCGCCGGTTATGCTTACGACCATCCGAGTGCCGGACCAGAACATCCAACCCCAACACATTGATAACTCGACGACCACAGCGAGTCATATATCAATAGCTAGTCAAACAAATGTCAATAATCAGTTTGTGTTACCAATGATGCAGAATTTAAACGGCACTCTCTTGCAAATACCCGGCATCGTTACGAAAGTCGGCCAAAGTACAATGATGTCGATCTCGAATCAAAATTTAATAGCGCAATCACCGAACAACGGAATGAACCACCAGCAGCCGCAGATGTTCATCAACGGCGCCCTCCTCAAGCTGAACGGGCACATGCACTCCAATCTCCATAAACATATAGCGACTAGCAACCTCACAAACGTATCTTATGCCGTCACGTCGAAAAACATTTCTCAAAATGTGCCTACGGTGATTGGGTCAAAACAAAGTTTTCCCATGAATCTGAATCATCCAATGTTTGTGTCTTCGCCCGGATTTATTTTGAATTCCATGGGAAGTGTAGTTACCACGCAGACCAATACGTGCATATCGCATATGCAACAAGCGTACGGGAGCAACGTCGTCCTGACGACTCCCGTCCAACACAGTGTTCATATAGGACCATCAATAAATAATTCAATTTCCAACCTATCGCTGACGTCCGGAAATATGCCTATTTCATCGATGAAATTCGACGGAGTCAATCAAGTGTTCATAACGCCCAACTCTCATCAGCAATCGTTCCAAATACACAGCAAGAACGATAAGGAAAATGTTATTACCAACTCTCCGTACAATCCCAATCCAGAATTCAACAATTTGTTATCTGCCGATTTTGCAAGACCGGATATGAATACCTCAATTAGTGATAAATGCGTTGATTCCGATATTGGAACATCGTCTAGCAATATTACACTTAACGAGAATTCTAATAATGAACATAATATTATTGAACCAAAATTATCAGAAGATATACCGATACACGTGCCTCTTAGAAGAGATGAATCGATCGATTCGTCTGAAATAGATTCAGAGTTAACTAAAATAGAAAATAGCTTTATTGTCTCCGAAGAGACAAAGTTCAGCGTCGATTCCGTGAGTTTAGAATTAAATAGAACGAATGATACGCCGTCGATCGATTCGCCCGAAACGGAAATTAGCAAAGAATTAGACGAGGATTCTCTCAATATTAGTATAAGTACGAGTCAGGGATTTTCGACGGCTCGGACGAGTCCGATCTTATCCCAACCAAAGACGATACGATTCCCAGCCAAAAAGCACCATCACCACCAAAGCGAGTCGAGGGACAGAGCGGCGAGATCCATCGCCACCGAAACGAAACACTGCCAATGGGACGAATGCAACCAATGCTTCGACGACGGATCCGATCTCTTGGAACATCTGCAGGTTTGTATTCAATTTTGAATTCCAATTCGTTTGTGTCTAATGAGATTTTTTGTCGTGCAGTTTGAATTATTTATTCATATCTCCGTTTGGAAAATCAGTAAGTGGCAATGGAGCTTGGTGCCGGTACAAATTTGTATAAATCACCTTTTCCTTTTACAGCAAAGCCATGTCAACGCGCAGGCCGGGAAGGAGACGTACAGATGTCTCTGGCAGGGATGCAAGGTCTACAATCGTCCGTCCTGCTCTCGGAGTTGGCTGGAACGTCACGTCCTCTCGCACGGTGGCAACAAAGTCTTCCGATGTATCGTCGATGGGTGCGGACACCGATTTAACACTCACGTACGTATCGTCATTCAAAAAATTTGTACATATAAATCACATCATTTTAATCATTTTTATTATTTTGCAGCTCTCCCTTCAGAAACATGTGAACAATCACTTTTCAGAGAGCGAATCTAATATTTCAAGTGCAAAGAAATCTATAGATAGTAACGGAGGAGGACATAAATTAGTCAAGAGGAATGGAAAAAAGTTACGCTATAGAAGGCAACCTTGGTCGGGTGAGTTATTTCCTCTGGGAACCATTTTGTGATAAAAAAATTATTATAAGCCACAGTGTTTATTTACAATTTGTGGCTTCAGCGGTTAGAAATGACAATGAATCGGTTTTTTAATTTTTCTATTTTTTTGCTATCCTTAAAATACTTCTGGAATTAAATATATTCTTAGATGCCTCATGACTGAGGAGAGTGATTATGATGATTTTTCCATAAGATCCCACAGCTCTTCTTCAATTCGATGGATCATAGAGCTGTTAAATCAAATATGATTCCTATCATCAGTAGCTTCTCTAGGCTGTCCTCTCTGATTCTTTTCCAACATGCTCGTAGAACTATATAATCATGATTAAGCAATTTATGGATGTCTCTTGGTTTGTTTACTATACCCTACTCCCCAAGGACGAACACATTAGTTCTCTAAACCCTTTATGGAACTAAAACATCTCTGGAACATTTCTCCTCTTGCCCTCTACATTCTATCCATCATTTGCTAACATTTTATTCATCATTTAGATTCATCGAACATTTCGACTAGTTCTTTTTCATTAAAAACACAGTACTCCAATATTTCTTCGATATCTTGAATATCCAGGGCATGAAATCCTTCTCTACCAATACCTTGACAAATGTTTCTAGCTAGCATTTGCAGATTTTTTTTCCGAGCTTTAATTGATTGTTTTTTCTAAAACTAGAATATGTTGCAATTTATCACCTGTGTTATAGACGGACCATGTTATTCATAGGTCCAAAAGTACATCATTTCTATTGACTTATCAGGACACAGAATTTATCTTCAGGACGATTAAGGCTCCACTACATATAAACAGATCTTACGAGACGTATTTAGGAGATGGCTATATACAGAAAACCCTCCTATAACGCTCTGCTATACCGTGGCTTTCTATAACAAGTATATTTCATAACTTTCATAACTTTCTATGACAGTCCCTCCTATACCACGCCCTTCTAGAACGTAAATTTTCAAGGTCAAATTACACATTTCGTAATTAAAAAACCATGCAAAATAAAAATGAGGGTCAAAGCTATTGGATGGCAATAAAAAATAACATATGACATTGAACTTCTTGAGTCAGGATCCTCTACATCTCGCATCACAGCTACTACGGTGAAACCCTTGGCGCCCTGCATCTTCCCCTGTATTATTGTACGTTTCCAAGCTCGATGAGCATTTCCAGGGTATCAAAAGAATCGAAGAATCCTTTTAAGTCAGTTAGTAGAAAGTCAATCTTTGTCGTTCCCGTTTCTTTCAGGACAGACTCGTTTGTGCATTTAGTGGTCCATGGTATTCTCAGCAGACGTCGCCAGCACCACATTTCAAAGGAGTAAACTTTCTTTTTCATGTTCTCCTTTATGGTCCAGGTTTCTACGCCATAAATAAAAATTGAGAATACCAGACTCTGCACTAAACATTTTTTTGGCTTCTTGGAAATCGTCCCCTGTTTTTCTAAATTGCCGTTGACATTGCATTTTGCAATGTCAACGGCATCCCTACTCTTCTTATTTCTGGCCCACAATTTATATTACTCGTAAGTAGGGATCCGAGATATAAAAATTCTTCAATCGCAGAAGATCCTTTTCTCATGATTTACCTGGTCATTTAAAATAGGCGAATAGAAAAATCATCTATGTATTGATTTCGTTCAATTAAAAAATTAAATTCCCAAATTTTATATGAGTGCCTTTTGTTTCTACGTCGATTAATTCTAATAATATATTTTTTAAAATTAATTTCAGCACGAAAGTTTGATTATTTCGACTCGGGGATGATGGAAGGTTTGCAATATCGGGTAGCGCAAGTATCTTCTTGGAGAGTCGGCGGTGCAGCGGGGACGTTGAAGGTGTGCGACCATTCGGAAGTATACAGACAGGAGCGCATACCTCATTGCATCACCATGGCAACGACGATACTAGCGCGAAGAATCAACGAGGATTCACAATTGCCGGAATGTCTCATAAGATGGACACCGTCCGATGTGTACGTCGCCGTTAAATCGTGTTCGGTGTTATTTCATTTTGTTCAATGTGCGCTAATTATATTTGTACATCATTTTAGATTGCACGATCAATGGATACTGGAGAAGGATTATGTGCCGATGTTGGACGTGCCGATAACGAGATTGGACGCGTCGGCGAGGGAAGCTCTGTACTCGAGTTTCTGTGCGTCGTATCAATCGCCCCCTCCTGAAGTTGCTCAATCAATTCGAACGTATATTAAAACTGAAGTGTTCGTCAAGCCCGTCAACGGTTTTTCCAAAGTCAATGGGAAAAAATTGGATACCCATCACAGTCACAATAATAAATCCAAGACTGATAGGTTAAATTCGTGTGTAAAGAGTGATTTTCATCGGAGTTCAAACAGTGCGTGTGTCAACGGCGGCGAGAGCGGGGGCGGAGGGCCGCCGCGCGTCAAGCCGGCCGGCGCCGCCAAGCGGAAGCAGGGGAGGAGGGATTCGGCGACGTTTGCGCCCAAGCCGTCGTCTCGTCGGTGCCAAAACGTGTCGTGCTGAATGTGTTTGCGAACGGACTGTACGGCGAATGTGTTGTCATTTCAACCACAAATGCCTTTTTGATAATCGTTAGGTGTTTAAAAATATCAATGATACCAGTCTGCCTATGCTGTATATTTGTAATTCTGATTAGCTTTGAATTGTATAATGTTAAGGGTTGACGAGTACACGCGCGTCCACGACGAGATGTGTATGACACAATCTCAGTTTTGAGTTTGTTTAGTCGAATACTGACTGGTAAATAAGAATAATAAATAAAATTTTGTTTCTCTCATGCGTAATAAGACTGAAAATATTGTTGTATTATATTTTAGGGAAAAAAAAATACTTGAAAAATAATCAATTTATTACAAAAATTTCTAAGACTAATATCACTGTTCGATTATTCTAGATGTAATGACGTTCGATTTATTATTTAATTATGCAAAATTCAATATTTCAGATTGTGGGACCTTAGGTATTATGTAAATAGGATGAATTGTACAGTTTAGAATGTTCGATGGGTCTTTATTGTAAATGAAGTGTTTTTTTTTTTTATTTAAAAAAAAAAGCATTTTGATGTATTGTAAAATAATGTGGCCAGAACGGAGTGGATAGTTATATTTCTGTGTAACGTATGTAAATGCAATGTTTGAAGCGTAAACCAAGTTTCAGTTGTTTATTTTTTAGAGTTTATATTGTGTGATCACGGACGGGATCGGAAGAGCAACCAGCTTATACACAACACACTGCCAATTTTGTGTACAAGTGTAGTCGTTTGTAATCCTTAGAGTATTTTCATATGTCATAGTAATCTATCTTTTACATGACACACTTTGCATTATACAATTATATATATATACGATAGTTTTGTTGATGCCTTTTTGCATCAGTGTGTCAAAATAATAAAAAAAAACATGATCTCCGCTGTATATTTTAGATCGTTAAGGTTTTTTGTAAATACAATTTTATATATGAAACAGTTTTCATTGTAATACAAATAAATATCGGCAGCATCGTATTGTAAATGTAGGGAAAATAAATATTTTATGCTGTTGATAGTATGGAAGAAACAGGTTTATATAAATGAAAAATCCGTAGCATTTATTATTTCTATGACGTGTTTTGTTCTCTTTATTCTTATATATATCGTAGTCAATGTTTCTCTATTTAGAAATACTTTTTGGGTGCACTATTTTTATTTTCGTAAATGCGCTCAAAATAATTTATTGAAATAGTTAATTATCGTACGATTTAGTCACAATCTTTTTTTTTTTTGTTAATGGGAACGTATAGTATTTATCTTAAGAGAAACACTGCCTAAAATGGACTGTTATATTTTATAAGTATTTTTTTTTTTGGTTAGGTTTAATTATTTCATTGTGCAAAATGAAGTTATTCGACTAGGCCATCCATTTTTTCAGCATTTACCGATCGTTTTGTTTTGCTGCACGTTCGTTTGCACATTGCTCAAGGTGCCATAGAAAAAGAACTGAAATTTTTATACCAAAATTCGATAACGACTCGAGTTATTCGTAATTTTCCATCGCAGTTCAATTCATTAATTTTTTTTATTAACGATATTTAGTAAATATATCCAAAAAAAACTAACGATTTTATGCAATCTGCTCATCGATATATATGAAAGTGTGAAGATTACGATATCAAATTATATATATACGTAATCATGATATCGACGCTGAAAAGCAATAAAAATATACATTTAATGGGAAAAATCCTATTTACCGTATCGTATTTTTTTGAGATGCAGCAAAATTGCTTTCCAGCGTCGATATCATGATTTATATTAGTGGGATCAGAAAAAAATCACTCGTTTAACCGGCAATTACATTTCGATCCACGTTTGCAACAAATATATATAAAGTAGCCTAACCCTGATGCACAGGATGCACGTCCATCTCAACCCTGATGTCAGGACTGTGACGGTCGTCCTCCAGGTTATCTTGGTCTTCGCTGTTACCGAACGGGTTGTAACAATAATACAGTGGACCCCCCAATTACACTATCCCGAATTACACGCTGAGTTGAAATATTCGCCGCCAACCCCCAACTTGAACGGTCGCATTCACGCCGTTGCATTGCAACGAATACATACAAAGCCGACTATTCATTTGGATTAATGGAAATTGCTGCACAATAATGTCGGCCGCCCAGCGGTGCATACAGTCAAACGTTGGCTAGCGTCTGTGTATTCGACACGTGCCAGGCTTTACCCCCAATAACACGGTCCCGATTTTAGAGTTTAACTCGATATTAAAGAATATTTTTTGTCTATGCGTTTTAAGCGATTATTGAATTTTGATCATTCGTTTTGTTTAATAGATATTTTTTTATTTTTTGATTTATTTAATCTTGAAACAAAATCTCTTCATTGTTCTCGGTGTCGATTAAATCTTGATTTCTTTCTGATCCTCGTAATATAAATAAATAAGCTCTTTTTAATAATGAACTACAGTTTTACCCCGTTCTTACATTTTTTATGCGAAAAAATATTTTTTATTAACACCATGGTGGCCGTTGATGCATATGTTGCATCATCACGGGTTCGATCATTGATAACAATTTTTATCCGATAACATATCCATCTCGTTTATTTACAATTCTTTTTTGTTTTACGTATATTTATTTTATTTTTTGAATATTTACGTACTTTTTATTTATCAATTATAAAGGTAAATCGGCGGCCTCTAGCGCAAGTTTTCGGCAATTTGAGCGGCCTCCATAGTGTTAAGAAAAAGGTCCTCAATAAGCCTCGTAGCATCTCTAGTTGAAATCGAATGGATCGAGCTTACCTTTTCTTCATCGGAGAATTCTCCGTCAAACAAGTTTCTGTGAATCGTCGATTCCCATAACTGTTAACGTCAAGTTCCGCGTAATTTTCTCAGTAATCAATGACATTGTGCTCTGTAAAATCGTCTAGCTTGTTCCATGTCGATTCCAGTTCTCCGTAAACAATTTTTGACGCCATGATTTTTTTAAGATCTTCAATATCTGTGCCAAGGTTTTAGCGGTAAATAATGCTCGGATTATTGAAATATAAATATTTCACAGGAATATGTAAAAACGACGTTTTATTAGTATTACGTTTTCAGCGATTTTTTAATAACCTGATATCACTTTTCATACTTTCAAATATTTCGTCGGCGGATTGAATGTTTCCGCAATTGTTTTGAGCGTAACGTCGACGGCTTTCACACTCCATTCGTATTATCTCTTAATATATTTGAACTGAAAATCGTCAATTAGCGAGATTAATCCGATTAATTATATGTTGAACACTTCCGGAAATTTGTTACGAATTATAAATAATTATTTATACATTCCTTTACTGGTTAAATACGATTTCTAATTATTGGAGTGCCATATATTTTCGAAACAACTCATCAAATAATTATGCGTTCACCGTCTTTATATTTTTAATAGTAATCAATGTGTAATACGTGTCATTACCGTCGTTACATTCCATGGGTTTACGTGCGTATGCGATGACCGAAACGTCGTTCGAATGAAATAGTCAATACGGGCAATTCTGTCAATTCGGCAATGTGATTACTTCTCCCTTGCGTGAATCATTTTGCGTGAATTTTCATTGGTTGCGTTTTGATAGACTGATTTTTTTTGTTTATGCGTAAATCAACACGATGCTATAGTGAAATTAACGTTGTTCTATTTCATGACAAGGTAGTCGAGAGTAACGATAAAATGCGCATTGTTCTTTACGATATATATATATTAAATATATTTTAAATGAAATGTGCGGTCACTATGTAGTGTGTGATTCTAAATTTAATAAGCGATATAATTTTTATTAATTAAGCAATTTTTACCGTCGTAAGTAGTAAAATATTTTTTATTAAGGCAGGTAGCGCTATTTTTCTTTAAATTTACAGTCGACGAGTTGAATTAAATTCGCAACACTCTCAGCCGTAGCTGTGTTAGGTTTAATACGATGATGCAGCCATTTTTTTTTGCAAATCAATCGTTTTTCTTATGACGCGTTTAATATAAATATAGATGAATTTCGTTTATGTGCAATTTTTATTATTTATTATGCATTTCGTACGATTTACCGCGTAATATGGCTTAGTTATTATCATTTTTTTTAATAATAATAATACGATCAATATTGATTTCGATGAATTTCAGGGTATCCACGGCTCTCGGCGACGAGCCGAATATTTTGAAACAACATTTGTAACGATCGAATTAATCAGTTCTTCGCGTTCTACCATTGACATTGTTTTTCTCAACAAATATATATATATATATATATGTGTATATATCATATTGTGAAGACTGGATCTGTATTGAATATATATTTGATCCCCGAGTAGATAGTCTGCTTAAAAAGTTGCATATAATTGTTTGACGCGTATTTAATGAATAAAAAAAACAATGAGAGAATATTATTTCTCACACTTGAGATATGTTTATGTACAGTCATTATATATTTATATTAATTTCTATGTGTAATTGAATAGATCGTCATGTGAAAATAGTGCCCTCTTAGTGATGAGACGTTGTATATTGACTATTTTCCCCTGACCCGCGAGCTATCAATCAATAGTTCCTTTTTATATTAAATAATAACTTATTCGATAGCTGTGTAATATTATATTATTACTGTCATGTGAGTTAGGATCGTTTTATATAACACGTTTCTTTCCGATCATGTACATTGATAGTTAAAGATGTTGAATGCATTCCTCTTGTAATAATTTACGAGGGCACTGATGGTTAGATAATTTATATTCTCGTTGCTAAGAAAAAAAATCAATTTTCTTTCTATTTTTTTTTTCTTTTTGAAATGTGTGAATTTTTATGTGTGGATGCCAGTTTGCGCGGACTACGGGGGCTCACGCGGAGACGCACGATATTTTGTACATTGTTGGCGTGATCCGCGATGATTTTCCGGAGGGTCCCGGATCTCACGGTATCTAAAATGTGTTAGCTTAAAGTAGACAATTTGAAAAGGGATATACATATATGATCTTTTTTATTATTATTATTATTATTATTAATATTATTGATATGTTCGGTTATATATATATATTATTTTTTTTTATTATTATTTTGTTGTATTTTTATTTTCAGGAATTATTTTTTTATTTTATTATTCCGAGACTATGTTTAGAGAATAATTGTGTTTGCAAAAAAAATCTTTATCTTTCTCTTAAAATTCAGTATGAAAACGAAAATCTACCTCAATTAATTTAAAACCTGTACGTTTGGGCGTATCGTAAAATTTTATATAAATCCTGAACGAAAGATTTTTTTTTTTTTTTGATTATTCAGTTTTGTGTATCTTAATTTAAATTTTCTACCTATCACATTTTATTGTAACTAATAGAATATTATAATAAATACAATTATATTATGAAATATTTATTTTTCATTTCATACCATCATCATCATCATCATCATCATCATCGTCGTCGTCTTCGACTTGATTAATGCTAATTCATTACACATTTACATCATTATTAACATATACACTCTACTCTTTTTTTACATGGTGAATACGTTCTGCCAAAAACCGTGTAAAAAGTATGACATGGTATTAACCCATTAAGAGCTGATTTAATCGTTGGTTGCTTGCGCAGTAATTAAAGTATTCGGTACATTTTGAACGGTCTGTGTTGTGTATTTATTAAGAATTTACTGCGTGTTGCTTTACTTCATGTTAATATTTTAAGGTTAGGAAAATTTCGTAGGGTCATATCAAATCACTTATATAGTAAAAAATAGTAAATAGTGGCCTGGGGCGGGTCTTTGCCACCTGGAGGACACCTCCGTCTCAGTCATGATGTCATGACTGTAGACGGACGTTCTCCAGATTATCTTGGCTTTTCGAATCTGAGGGTCAGAATTAGATCAGCCAAAGCCCGAGAACCGAGTTGTCACGCGCGGATTGTAACAATAATAATCAGACGAGGTTAGGGCAAATTCGTATTTAATTCACGGTCTGATCGGATGCTACGGGCACCTCCCGCAGCACACACATCACTGAATTGGCCTAGATAGCGGCCTGGTTTCTCATAGCTCCGTAGAATCTACGAAACTACGATTGTATCCGAATCTGAATCATTAAATTCCTTTCTTAATTGTGAATTTTGTCGCACTCCTCAATCGGCAAGTAGCGGTGATGCGATGGCTGCAGTTATAGATGTCGCCAATTCCTCAGTCAGCGAGTAGTGATGATGTGATGTCTGTTGTGGCCAATATTGTTCTTATCCGACGAGCATAAATAGCTCAGTCGGGATCCCATCATCAACGCTTAGATTTCAACTATAAACGGACTCTGACGTTTAACCTCGGGGAGCCCTATTTGTAAGCCAAAATGTTTCCCCTCCCTGGCCATCTAGTCCATAATTACCGTATCGTACTCGATAATGGGGATTTACCCCTCTCAGGTATAATTTGAACAGTGTGGTAACCAAAGGGTTAAAGATCCATATAAATTAGCAGATCCCGCGGAAATCTTAAAGCTCGTAATTGGTTCAGATCATAAGCAAGATAATGCTGTTCTATGCTCTTAGTAAAACACAGACCCTCGCGAAGCAGCTGTTAATTGATAAGTCATCCATTTTATATTAACGACTAACGTAAATATATATTTGTTCTTTTTAGTGGAGCGTTTTATTTAAAAACCGAGTAAAATAAAAGTTTTTAACATAAATATCGATACCGATAATATGAATCTGCGAGAATAAAATATATTCTTGATTTATCGTACGATATAATTGTAGTTTTGATATTTTAAACCTACAAAAACTGTAGTTTATCGCCGAACATTTGATTTTAATCGAATGAATATATTTTTATACCGTTTATTTACACAATACGATGGATTTTGATCAAACTAACAATAACATAATATTACTAAACACATTTTAATACAGTTTGAACATTTCCATAATCATGGTAAGTACGACAAATTAATTTATACGTAATTCAATACAATTAATTATATAAAACGATATTACAATATCATAATTCATTCAATCATATTTATTCATTCTTATTCAGACGACACGATTCGTTTCAACGTAAAAAAAACGATATTCCACGATATCGGCGCTCGATATTGATATAATAATTTCTGGAGCATAAAATACGGTATAAAATAGGATTATCGTTTCATTTGATGATTCATATATTCGTAACGTAAAGAATTTAATGTCGGCATATGCGGGATCGTATATCAAGAAATATTTCGCTGGAACGTCTCACGTTTATCGTTGATTATTGAAATACGAGATTTTTGTATGATATGCTTTCGTATATGTGAATATTTCGTATCGCTCATAAATAAATTCTCAGGGTTATGAAAAATGAATAAATTAAATATATTCATATAATATATAAATGAGATAAATTTAATTGTTATTTTTTTTTATTATATTTATTATTTAATTTACATTATAAAAATATATTTTACATACGACGTCGCTATCAGAGACGGGTAGTGACCCTAAAATAATGCTTATCATTCATTAAGCAACCCACGCACATTGCTAGCCGACCCACACCACTGCGATACCACCGCACTGAGGGCTCACTCCGTCGTAGATCATCGTTGCAATCAGTCGTTCGAATGTAAGTATTTCTATCGTTGTTAATTTCAGTGACATCACTGACGCAGTGGACAGTCTTGAGATCATACTCATTGGTTAT
Organism: Philopotamus ludificatus; assembly: GCA_022495035.1. Lineage (NCBI taxonomy): Eukaryota > Metazoa > Arthropoda > Insecta > Trichoptera > Philopotamidae > Philopotamus > Philopotamus ludificatus. Next base: position 19,474 of record JAGXCT010035122.1, read on the forward strand.
CGAAAATGAGAATGATCGTAAAGCTGCCCTTTGCCGAGGTGCACTTCGACCAGGCGTTTTTACTTTCGATGCCGATATGGATCTACAAACGGATCTCCTCTGAAGATATCACAGCCCGTTAACTGACACATGGTGATATTAATACAATATGTGTAGTGACTCGCTGGGGTTTCTTCTTTGGCGATAAATCATCAGGCGACATTTAATTATTTGTATATTTTATTTTTGTGCGTGTAGATGCATCGGATCTTCAATCGAAGCTAAGTACGTCGTAATACATATATTAAACTAATAAATCACTGTATGAATACATGTATTATTACTGTTTCAGTGTCATCGAGAATCAAAACGCTTATTCATTCAAATATCATCAAATGAACTTCTCAAGAAATGGATATGTTATTGAGAGATAACTGATGAATGATGCTTTTGTATGCATTCATGATGATATTAATAAATTTTATTAAATATGTACATTATTTTATTTTTTCCGTACTCATATCTGCTATTATCCATAAATTAAAAGTCTTTTAAAATTCTCAGATGGAAGTAAATCTCCGAACGAACATATGACGATATAGTAATCTGTTTATCTTTGCCATTCCGATGACTCATTCATGTATTAAATATATTAAACCAGTGTTATGGCTTGTAGGTAACATGCATATTATTTCGATAATGTAAGTAACCGCGACTGACTTATGTTAGTAGTCGGATAAAAGCAAAACTATGAATTCACGGAATTCTTTATAACACTGTCAAGAGTTTTATAAAAATATTTAT
>JAGXCT010035122.1:23961-62512 GCA_022495035.1 Philopotamus ludificatus
TCCAATTTGGTTTGGAAAAAGTCCAATTTGAAATATAAAATGTCCAATTAGAAGTTAGAAAAATAATATGTATGTTACCTACAAGCCATGACACTGGATATATGAATCTCATTTTGATTCGCAGAGTGAATTTGGCATACTTTTTACCGAGGATGAGGAAAGGTTTGCTACGAGCGGAGAAGACAATAAATATAAACACACGGATTATTTTAACACTTTATTTAATTAAATTACACCAGAGAGGTTGCGGTACATTAATATAATATGTTGAGTATGTTATATACTGACAATAATATGTTTAATTCTGTGACACATAATAACATCAACATTGTTAATTAATTTTAACACATTATCAAATCCCAAATAGTTATATTTGTTAATAATAAAAAAATGTACCTATAAAAACAGTTTAGTGTTTATAATACTTAATGAATCCTGCGCCGACAGAATGAATTGCGCTCGAGCCCTCCGTAGGCCGTCGCGTCGGAATTCATTTTGTTTGCGCACTCAATAAAATTTCCACAACATCAACACACATAAGTTGATGACATAAAATATCAACATTTAATAATTTGCGATTTTAAACAATTCACACAAATAAACGGGGGGGGCGGGGGAGAGAACACGCGGGACAACGCGCCGGAGACATCCGCGCTTGCGGCGGACGCCGCGGCGTTCCGAAACGTAAAAGTCGCTTAATCAAAATCATAAAAAAAAAATATGATACGTCTGACATGAACAACTATTACGATAGAGATTACACACTTACCAACAAACATCAATTTTAATAGATTAAAAATTATTATCGATGAATTCGTAATTTTTTTTGAAACAATAGATCAAAAGTTACAATTAAACCCCATTCTCGAATAACAATAATCTCGTTGTATCTGGAATTTTAGTAATGTCGAACGAATGCGTGATCGTCCGACACCGAATCGTAAAACACAATCGGAAACACGTACAAAATCAATGAAAGCAACCGACGAAAAAAAAGACTAGAAGATTTAGAGTTAAGGGAACGAGTCATCCCACAATATAACTTAATATACGGATTTTATCCAATAGAATATTTATTATATAATTAATTACTATCTAAACACAATAATCAATATTCATTCTACATATGGTGATATATAATTAATTAAAAAAAATTGCATAGTATCAGAGAATATATATATAAATATACATACATATATATTTACCAATTATCAATAATTAGAGAGGCTCACAGAGAATGTGGACAGTGTTTTAATTTTTATTTAGTTATGGCCGTGGTGCTATTAACAATTCAATATAATTTACGAAAACAACAAACGTATACTTAATCGATCAGCTCTCGAAGTTAGACTATAGGGTCGATGCAAAAGTTTTGACGTTTTTCTATGATCCGAGCAATAAAAGATTATCAGTCGATAAAAAGCATTTCGGTCATCGTGTTCTTTAGTCAGCACCCTCATGCCGGAGGATCGTGACCAGGCTATCGTTTCTTCTGGCAAGATTCCCAGAGTATTTAAGAATCATCTTGAGACATATTTGTGCATTTAGCGGTCCATGGTATTCTCAGTAGGCGTCAGTAGGTTTTTTTTACATGTACTTCTTTCTACGCCATAATTAAAAATTGAGAATACCAGACTCTGCACTAAAAGTTTTGTTGTCGTTTGGATATCCCCCTGATTTTTCCTGGGATTTTAAGGGGGCTAAGTCTCCACCGAGAAGCAAAGTCAATCGGTTTATTAAAGGTTTACGTCTAAGGATAACTGATTCATCCTTCGATATGAATTATTATATATTAAATTAAATATTTGGCTAGGAGAATATTCTTCGTCTAAAACAATCTTGGACGACGAGGAATTAAATTATTTATCTTCGACCGATTCTCCATTTAATATTATGTAAAGGATACCTGATTTTAATTCTTCGGGCAGCCCCCTACCCTCAAAATATAACACCCTATTTTTACTCAATTTGCAATGTTTTGGATACATAATTAATTTCAAATCAATTTATGTAAAAAGACAGAAAGCTTATTATTGGTTCTACATTTCTAGATGATTTTTAGGGGGGATTTTTAGAATTTTTTAGAAAAATTCAGAGGTTTGCCGAGGGCTCCGATGCCTTAGATATCATGATCTGCAGAACAGTCATATGGTTCGAAATACAACCGTTAGGATATCCAACTGAAAAATATATTATTTTTGTAATGGAAAAAAATCGTTTTGAGAGCTGAACTTTGAGGCCCCCTGAATTAATGAAGCCCCAGGAGTGCCTGGAGGTAAATCTGCTATTGCGAACGAGCCATTATTAGCTTGAAACACTGTGTTAGAATCTGCGTTTAATCTAGTCTTCTAATCTTCATGCAAACTAAGAGCCTTAGCTTGAATAATTAAAAAACTCTGAGAGACATTGTTTTTGGTGATGTTTTTGACGATGGAGGCGAACAATTTTTGCATTATCGACACAAATGTGCTAAAGTTAAGAAGGGCCTATAATTGATGGTCGGCACCCTTATGTCTGAGGATCGTAATCATTCCGAAAATTCTTGATTTTGTCTCTCCAGGATTCTCTGCATTCTGCATCTCGCATCACAGCTACTACGGTGGAGGTTTTCACTTGGTCACTCCAGCGGGTGGGCACCCTGCCCCTTCCCCTGCGTCCTTGCATGTTTCCAAGCACGACGAGCTTTTCTAGGCTATCGTTTATTCTGGCGAGATGCCCAAAGTATCGAAGAATTCTTTTGAGACATATGGTCGAAAGTCGGTCTTCTTTGTAGTCCCCCATTTCTTTTAGGACAGACACGTTTGTGCGTTTAGCGGTCCATGTTATAGCGGCTCAGCAGACGTCGCCGGCATAATTTTTTTCTTTATATTTTCCTTTATGGTCCAAGTTTCTACGCCGTAAATAAAAATTGAGAATACCAGACTTTGCACTAAACGTTTTTTTGTTTTTTGGATATCCCCCTATTACTTTTCCCCCTTATTTCCGTTACTCGTAAGTAATGATCCGAGATAAAGAAACTCTTCAACCCTCTATAATTGATTAAATCAACAAAAAGACGTTAAAGCTTTTGCATCAACCGAATAAATATTACGTGGATTCGAAAAACAAAATCGTAATCATTTAAATTGGAAAAGAAAACGAAATGAAACGTATGGACCAGCACCATGATATAAATATATATATAGATATATAAAACGGAACAAAGTAACAATATAATAATTGTAATAAAAATATTTTCTATATTTGGCATTAATAGGATAAATATATTAGTCGGCAAAATGCCTTAAAAGCTCTGTTTTTCTTCTTAATTCTCTTAAACTAACTTTAACAAATTCGTTTATTTCAAAATAAAGTTTAATAAAAACGAAAAAAAATAAAAAATCATCAATAACCGAGCGAGAAAAACCATGAAATATATGCGCATAAATTTCAGCAGTTTTGCGAAACGATAAGTCTCCGGTTGCAATTTCATTCCGTCGTCGTGTAAAATTCAATCTAATTGGTCTGGTATTTTGGCACGCTATATATATCACTTTATGAGAATGAGGGCACAGTTTCAAATCAACACATTGAGCGTGCGGCCGACGATAGCGTAACGCGGAGGAATAAAAACAATACGTATATAGTAAAAATAAAAACGTCAATAAATTAAATTATCGAGAAACGTAATCACAGGTAGAGTATCTTAAATAATAACGCCGACGTCAATGTGTTAGAAATGCAAATGTTATATAATCTTTACCATTAAAACTTATACAATAGCTAACGTAAAATGATACATATCATGGTCAACGAACAAAACAATATGTAATAAATCGTGTCGACTAATTAATTATTAACGACCGTCTGTCAAAAATCAGACGGTCGAATGAACCGATTAACTTAATACACATTAAAATTACATATACATTGATTCAAAACTGCTGAAAAGTAGTAACGGTGTTCGATAAACGAAACAATTTAATATGCAAATTCACAAAGCAATTGAAATAATTATTTAATTAATTATAAGAAAAACAATTACCAAACGTACGTCGAGAGAGAAACAAAGGTGTCACATAACGGTGCTATATAGGGTAAAAATCATGTAATCAATCGGATGTCGAGTAATAAATCATTTTCAAAACAGTCGAACCGAACAAACAAACAAAATATTATTCAATTCCATGTGTCGATAAAACAAACAAAGGTTTTCAATAGTATAACTCGAGATCCGACTCTACAATCAAAACGATTCAATGAAAGCAATGAAAAAATAGTGTATAAAAAAACATTTCATATAATTTAACGTTCGATAAGATATTAGTGTAAATATTGAATATATAAAAATTAATTTTCCTCCGTACACTTTTCATTTATTTTTATATAATTAAAAGAGTAAAAGTGAATAAATAGTATTTTTTTTTTTTTTGCAAGGTGAGATGAACTTTCACACTATTTTCCCCTCAACTTATGTCTAGATTTAATGTATATTCCTGAAAAAATATAAAGTAAAAAACCATGTGTTTATTGTAATTTCACCTAACGGTTATGATCAAAAAATGCCCAGTGGTTTTCCAGTGATTACGGATACTTTTTTGTAAATAAATAATGCAGACATCGAGGACGACGTGGTGGAGCGTGTGTGTGTGTATATGCCTCGAGTCTCGCCACACGTCCTATTTTTCAAGGACAGCGTTTTACCTTACCCTTACATCTCCAGCAGGCTCGCTACCAAGAAGTTTTCAATGACGAGCTGAGCTGTAAAATAATACACAATATTAGCTCAAGTCATATATAATTTCAATCTAGGGTCCATATCATTGACATAGTACATATCTATTTATTTGCGTGATTGGCATTACAGATTAACCCAGGTCGCCAATCACGCATAAAAAAAAATGTAAATAAAGAGTAATAACAAGAAAAAAAGCAATTAAGAGAAAATAAAGTAATAAATATGAATAATTATGCTAGCATAATAATAAAAATATGTTAAAATAGTGAACGAGTTCGATGGTGGTGAGGTGGCGCCCATAAGGGCATCTTGCACAGTACAAGGGGGTTATGTACTGCGCCAACCAACAGCTTGAAGAAGTAATTTGCCAAGTAGATCGACCTTCTTTTCCCGAGAGTTAATACCCCAGATAGCCCTGTATCCATGTGCTGGAGTATAAACTTAGATAGAATCCAAACTCTCTCATGTAGAGATATCTAAGAAATTCTTTAATCTGAGAGAATTGGAGGTGTCATACTGCACCTATACAATAGAACCTGATTCGAGGAAGCTCCGAACTAATGTATCGTATAGCACTCATAACTAGGGTGCTATACAGTGGACCCCCCAATTACACTATCCCGAATTATACGGTCGCATTCACGCCGTTGCATTGCGACGAATACATACAAGGCCGACTATTCATTTGACACGGGTTCGGCTGAACACACACAGCCGGATACAGTCAAACGTTGGCTAGCGTCTGTGTATTCAACACGTGCCAGGCTTTACCCCCAATAACACAGTCCCGATTTTAGTGTTAGTGGGGGGGGGTTAACTGTATATGTAAATGAGAATTTCTCAAGACAAAGCCCAACATTCTTGATGATCTCATACACACTTAACTCTTAGCACTCAGTCGACTGGAAGCCTATTTATAAGCTTTTCTGAGTGCAATCTTCATCGGTCACACATTTGTTTATTTAAATACATACACATATGAAATTTATGGACAGTACATTATGAAATGGACATAAACATTGTGGCAAGATCTCGGACGGCTTTCATGGAAGCATACCAGCGAATAATGAGATCGGCAATGGGCACGGGACTGAGGTCAATGAGACCAAGACAAACTACATCTCTATATACGAAGGACGAATCCTTAAACCCCTGAGAGTCGAAGAGTACAGATTCGAAGCCTTCCAGGAATTCACATATTACAAATAACAATGAAACCAATTTGGAAGTACAAAGAAGAACCATGCTAGCAAATCGGTGCTACCTTAGACTTCAACGGTATCTAGGGTTGATATTCTTCTCAAGGAAGACTAAAAAGTCAAACTTTACGTGACTCATAAGGTCCTTTCTTTTTAACATATGGATCTGAATGTTGGGTTTTGACAAAATAAATGAGAGACAACTGGATATCCTGGAGAGGAAAATTCAAAGACGTATATATGGAACTGTATTCGACGACTGAGAATAGCGTATCCGAAGCAACAAGGAGCTGTACCGATTATGCAAGGATATACAGGTCACATGTCAAAATGCGGGACAGTCATCCGCCAAAAAGGCTTATGGTTAACAAGCCTTCCAGTCCTCAGAGGAAAAAAAGACCAATGATGAGGTGGTTGGACTGTGTACAGAGGGACACTGTATCATCGGAAGATGGAGTGACGTGGAGGCAGACCCGATAAAACGAAGAAGGGTGTTGGATGAGACCAGGGCTCTACAATAGGACTGATACTTTGAAATGTGTTGCATATAAGGATACATTTTTTTTGTACATGGATTTTTTTGCTGATTTTTGTCATGTGCAGCCGATTAAGTGTCAAGGAGACTAAGACAAAATTTAACCTTTAAAATGGACAACCTAAAGAAGTATTTGCAACATATAATGTAGCAATTTAATCGAGGTAATAAATAGTAATGCAAAAGCATTTTTTTTTAAATTAATGTTGAGGATATTACAATTAATAAATGATCTGGGTATCTTAAGACTTTAACAAAGACATTTCGATGAAGAAACTCACACTCATATGATGGCATCTTATCATTCAATATAAATTTCCTACAAATTATCTCAAACTTTATCGATAAATGTTTTCCGTATTGAAGATTGCATTAAAAATATGATAAAAAGAAGTGCTTCGAAGATTGAAAAACACTCGCTCACGAGTCTGAAGTTAGTCTACTTTGAACGGGATTAAAAAACCACACATTTTTTTAACAAACCTCATACGTCAATTATTAAAATTATTAATGACTAATAATTAGTATTGGCATTCAACAAATGAATGATTTTGTGGCATATAATGAAAATTAGGGGGCATGGATGAGAATTCAATAATCGCTCTTAATATACCATTTGATTTGTTAAATAAACACTCGGCATGGCAGTCTATAAATGGGTATGCGGCAATCGAGTGCTTGTGCAAATATATCGAGCTGCACCTAAAGTGCTAATTGGAAAAATTGTTTATTTATTCAGTCTCACTTCTAAAACTGTATTTACCGAGCGTAGATGTGTCAAAATGAAATTAGCCGCAGTGAATATAAAAAAACGACAAGGTTCCCCATGAGATCAAAAATAGAAATACGGGTGACAGCATCATGAAGCGCGGCTATGCGATCAATACGTTGAATACCGGGCTGATATTAACCAGGAAATATCTAGTAATCAGATTAGATAACCGTCGAGATGATGGAAAATTAATTAATCTTATAAATAGCAGCGGCAATGAACTAGAAATATGAAGAGAGTTGATCGGGGATTGTCAGGATCATGCTTCAAAATGTATAATAGATAAGACAAGATGAATGAGGCGAATCTAATCAAATCTATCCTCGGAATACTCTTTCTTCTCGACCTTGTTGGAGATAATCAACTCTCGATAAATCTCAAATGGCAAAGTTAGAAAGGTACTGAATTGAATCATGCCTCAAAAGGATTCCTTACTACTTAAGACATCACTCAAGAATAATGACAGTCTGGTTAAGCTAATCATCAGGTCGAGAATGGCCACAAAGTGAGAGATTATATTTTGCAACATCTGCGATATTTAATTATATGAGAACAAGAGTCCGCCGACCGCAAGGAATAACCATCGAAGAGTATGATTAACACTTAATATAAAAGATAGATTATTAACGACGAGGATAGCGGATGCATTAAAATTGATGGCACATTAAAATCGGAGAAATAGGTAAATATCTAACGTGTTTTTGCAACGGTTAATATACATACGATCGTAAAATTATTAATTGAATAGTCATAAACGGGAGGCTGTGCAATGAAATTGCGCGAACACAACGAGCAAAGCCTCACAGCAGAAGGTCAGTGATTTACGACGGGGCTTCTCTCGCCGGCCATAAACGTCGAGGGTACGGCTATTTACGACATTCTTTGGGTTATATGCACTCGGCGTAAAATCTCGAGATGCAAAGATAAAATTAGATGTTTTAACGAAGACGGGTTCGTACCCATTTTACTGCCGTTGGTTGTGGCTATGCCGTATGCATCTTGATCGCACTCGTTGGTCAGCGTCAGATCGGCTCCTTTGAGAAGCAACTCGTAGCACGAATACGGATAGTCACCGCCGGCGGCGTACATAAGAGCCGTGTTACCCCCCTAAACAATAAACAATCGGTTAAACATCAATAATGTTTCGTAAATACTGTATTTATTAACCCTTTAACCGCTATTGTCACACGGGCGTGACATTATTAGGATATAATGTGTTCATTCAATTCGCGAGAATATCCAGAACCCATAAATTACGTAAATAAATTCAAGATTCAGCTATTATGTAAATTTCTAATAGCGATTAAAGGGTGAATGATGATATCAACAAATGACATACATTATCCTGATGATTCACATCGGCTCCTTCCTTCAGAAGGATTCTAAGCACATCATGATGACCGCCAGCAGCCGCAAGGAGTAACGCCGTTTCTCCTTCGAGTCCCACGCAATTAACAGAAGCGCCACATCTACAAAATAAAGAGTCATCTTTACGAATCGTCGATTCAACGTCTGCAGACAACGATCAAAGTCATCCTGTAAATTATCTGAATCAACAGTCGACAATATTAACATATCGCAGTATGTTCTGCGACTGTTTGCGTGATTATCGGTACAAATATAGTCGAGAGACGCAATTGTCTTGAAGGTCAAGTGTCCTTATAGTGTTTGCACTATACTACGTGTCAGACTAATCCAAACATTTAAGAGTGGCTTCGATCGTGAGGTCATTCAACTCGTCGATTCACACCTCGATATGCAATAAATATGTAACACGTTCCCGATAAACCGCCGCCGCCGGATCTATGTTTGTTTGTTCCATGCGGCAATATAAGCAAACACGGCAAGGCCGAGAGCGGCTCGTTTGTTCGGGATATCTGGAATTAAACCACTCACCGTAATAAATTGGTGGTGGCGGCTACTTGTCCGTAAGCCGCCGCCCAATGCAATCCAGTCAAACCGTTTTCGTCTAATATATCAATATTCTTCTCCAGCAATATTTCGTCCTTGGTTATTTCTCCGCGTCCGGCCCTATTGTGAAAGCTGGCGTCGGGCTCCTGCAGCTCCGGAGTTTGAGCATGAGTATTACCTAAACAAAAAAAATAATTCAGTTTTAATAAATAGCGATAAATTACAGACGATTAAACACTTGATTAAATGATTGATGGCGACAGTTGTCAAACGAAATTAATCTTTTTAATTTGCCATGTTTACTCGGGAACGATTAAGCAGACAATGCAAATTTCCACGATTGGATTGTGGAAATCTTTTTATTAAAAGCACCGACGGTATATAAAAAAAAATTCATCGACGAAAAAACGATATATTTACACGTGGAGTGCCATGACATCAATTGAATGACGGGTACTTCTGCGTTGTATAACACTTGCTGCAGATACTTCAATAATTCATAGCGACATGGAACCGATCGATATTTGTAATTTATAGTTTCCAATTCATTGAAATATGATTTAAAAATCTATGATATCTTTTTTTAGATCTTAATCGATAAGGTTTCAATCGTTAGAACTAATTTACTCATCCATCACAATTTTTTTTGAAAGTATATAAACATGAAATAAGGTTTTACTGTAATATCTAGTAATATTTAGTAATCTAAATTCAATTGATATCTACTTTTTTAATCGTGTAATATTATCGTCATATGTAGATAAATAATTCAGGCTAGAGATAGATTCTATAGATTCTAATTTGTCGAGATTTTTCGTATGTTTAGATCTGATCTTTATTAATTTAAAATAATCTTTAGACAGATATTAATATTTCTAGTTTTCAGCCAAAAAATACCATTCATGTGATAATTTTAATACAATGGAAGGTAGCATGTTAGCGCAAATATATTGGGGCCTTGAATATAACGTGACCGACCAGGTCACGGACCAATAGGTGAAGGAGGGTTGAAATGAAAAATTAAAAATACAAAACAAAAACTAACTAACAACATCTCAAAATAATAAATCTTGGATTTTTCAAATAGTATAAAACAATGTTTGATAAAAAATGTTCAATTATGACATTTTAGTTGTTGTTTTGTTACACTTATCCTTGACGTATCTTGACATTGGTAGCCATAATGAATCCTTACGTCAACATTAAGCGACGAAAAGGTTTTACATGTTTTGATGAGCTCTGGGATTTTTTATTTGTGGAAAAAACAAAACATGTGAAAAGAATATTTAGCCAAAAACCACAAAGTGATGTTTCAGCCTACATATTAGCTAGACATGACCTCTTGCGACTTCTACCTATTTCCATATTATTATTATTTAAGTGGCCTAATAACCCTGGGGCGGATCTTTGCCACATGGAGGATAGCTCCGTCTCAACCATGATGTCATGACTGTGACGGACGCTCTCCAGGTTATCTTGGCTCTTCGAATGCGGGTCAGGTTGACAGCCACAAGCTCGGAAGCCGAGCTCTCACGTGTGGATTGTAACAATAATAATCAGAGGAGGTTAGGGCCAATTCGTATTTAATTTACGGTCTGATCGAGTGCTACGGACACCTGCAGCAGCACACACGTCACTGAATTGGCCTGGATAGCGGCCTGGCTCCTCATAGCTCCGTAGAATCTACGAAACTATGATTGTGCCCAACTGCTATCGTTATTTCCAAAGATGAAAAAAAAACACCATAAAAGAAAGACACTTTGACAACATTGAGGAGATAAAGATATGATCATCATCATCGTAGGGGCAATAGCCCTATTGTAGAACCCCGGCCTCACTCAACACCCTTCTCCATTTTATCAGATCTCCCGCCACATCATCTTCCGGTAAGTTTCAATGATGCAGTGTCCCTCTGTACACAGTCTAATCACCTCATCATTCGTCTTCCTTTCCTCTGAGGATAGGAAAGCTTGTTAACCATAAGCCTTTTTGGCGGATGACTGTCCTGCATCTTTGACACGTGACCTGTATATCCTTGCATAATCAGTACAGCTTTTCGTTGCTTCAAATACGCCATTCCCCGTCAGAAAAAATGGCTCCATATATCGGTCTCAGAATTCTCCTCTTCAGGATATCCAGTTGTTAATAATTAGACCCATATGTTAAGACGGTCATGTAGAGCTTAACTTTAGTTTTCCTTGAGAGGAATCTCGACCGTAGATGCTGTTGAAGTCGAAAGTATCACCGGTTTTCTGGCATGGTTCTTCTTCGTACTTCCAATATGTAATAATTGAGCCTAGATATGTGAATTCCTGGTCGGAGTTGTACTCTTTAACTCGCAGGGATTCAAGGTTTCATCCTTGGAATATCGGGAAAAGTGCTCTTGAAATTAACATTGATGAATAAATAAAGATTTTCTGAGAAAAACCAAAATTCCGCACATTTTTTTTTATTAAACTTCGTATTTCTTAATTTTTACAAAATATTTTAATCCATCATGACTTGCAATCACTTTTAAACCCTTCTGCAGTTACAAATTTATTAAAAAAAATTACTGTTTAACCCTTTAATCATTAGAGGAATTTATATAATTACATCCCGCGTATACGAATAAAATAGCATATCCAAAAATTTAAAATTTTATTACGAAATTTATGGGTTCTAGATATTTCGAATGATTCTAATGAACACATTCCTATCCAAATAATTTGAATTGAAAGTTGTCACACCGGAATGACCATAGCAATTAAGGGGTTAATGAAAATAATTAAATAAAACACACATGTTTATTTTTCTTCGAGTATTCCATAGACCAAGAAAAGTCATAATCAGATGGAGCTATGTAGTACATCCAGTACAAAAAGGGAGGGGTTAAATTCCTAAAGCTCCAAAGTCAATCAAACAATACAAAATATAATCATTTTCAATTTATTAACTCTCAATTTAATAATTTAGTTTTTCGGTCGATTGATACCGGATTCATTCGTCTTTAAATGTCTGTAATTTCGAGTTAATTACGATTCCGTAAAAGCTCAGTGTTGATCTTCCGGAATAGAGACAGACAATTTTGCATCTCCTTTTTAAATTCTCGGCTTCTTACAAAGAATGTCGTATCAATTCCAGAAAAATCATTCTATTTTGATTGGGTATTAGAGCAAAAGTGCGTTATTGGATGCTGCGCTATACGAGGATTAGCTATAAAGGCTCTCAACTCCTGAATCCTTAGTACCAGCAACAAATACGGAGATGTTTCTTTACTCATCTTTGTTGCCTTGGGAAAGTTCATCCAGCATTCATAACCTCTTTTATTCAATTTATTGATACATTTTATACTGTAGATTAGAGAGATGCGAGTTTCTGTAATAGTTCTTTAGTGGATAACCGAGGATCTGATTCAGCCATCGATTTCCATACGTCATTAATAAATTTTAATTTAATTGTAACGCTTAAAATGCATGATTTTAATATTTTAAAATCAAAATTGACATCAGCATGCTTTAGCATAAATTCTGATTATAGCTTTACTAGCCATGTTGCCGATTGAACCTTGATAAATAAAAGGCAATATAAAATATCCGACATGTACTCGGCCGGTTAAGTGGTTCAACATTTTATTCGTGATAAAATAAAATTTATAGCCATAATTTTTCAGATTTTAATAAAAAAATAATAATTTGGATATAGTGACGATAAAAAAATTATTTTTATTAACATTGTACATTTTATCTTATTGGTTCATAATCAACGCAAATAAGTAATTAGTGATTTAACATATTTATTTAAAGTCCAAGGTAAATATGCTCATCATTATTGAAAGAAATATCGATGATAAAAATTGTTTAGATATGAGATTTTATATTCAAATTTATCCATGACTTTCTTTATATAAAATCTTTGTATCATTTTTAAAACAAGGATAGTTTTATTGATCTGTCCTATTAAGCCCCGGTTAGAAATTCTTAACGCTAACTATAATTATTTACCGTACGGCACTCACTCCTTTGTAATTTTTAATAAAAAAAAAAAAATGTTTTTTCCTATATTTCAGAGTATTGATTATTTAATAAAAAAATTGTAATATGTGTTGACAATATGGAAACTTGAAATACATCATAAAAAAATATATTATGAAAGTGTTAAAAAATAACACAAAGAAAGTATATTATTGTAAATAGATTAATCTATTAGAAATTTTAATTACTATATATTTTGATATAAATATTAATATTTAGCCAACAATATTAATCAACTATGATTTAAAAATAATTAGGTCAATGTGATAACATTGCAAAACAAAGAAATATTTTTGCGGAACAATACTATATTTGCTGAGACGATAATTTTATCAAATCAAACATATTGGTATCGGCGAGGATGAATTAACACGATGACAAATTACGAACATGATCGATATAATCCGTGGATATATGCAATATGTTTTAAACACAAAGAGATGAGGGGCGTAAAATCATACTATCGGTCAAGGACGGGGAGTTGTGACAAAAACCGATGATCTATTTTGAGAAATCATTTTCAACTCGTTAACGTGTTTGACATTGAAGTTGTGATCAGTGATATCGGTCAACGTTTGACATTTCTGTTTTGGATCCGATTTGATGGATTTCAATGGGCAATTGTGACAGATCCAGATGGAGGGTCACAAAGGAAGGCGGCTTCGGCTACGAGGGGTGAGGTCGATGAGAACTTACCGCGCTGCAGGTTGGTGAGGACCGTGGTGGCATGGTGCGGGCGGTAGGGCAGGAAGGCGGACTTGCGCAGCGCGTCGGCCAGGTTGAGGTTGGGCGCCCAGTGCTGCAGGTGCTGCAGCGGCGGGGGCGGGGCGGTGTCGGGCGCGGGGGGGTGCTGGGGCTGCGGGGGCGGGGGCGCGGGCCGCTCCTCCATGCCGCCCACCGTCATCGCGGCGCGGGGCTCACTGCCGCGGGCCGGGGACAAAGACAGATCGACGCGGTGTTGCCATACGCAGCCCCACCACTTTTTTGTTTTGGTTCAATTTTTTTCACTCATGGCAACCTTTCTACACAAGATTGATTATCGAATCCATAAAAAAAAATTGGCCACAACGCCGCGAACGCCGGGCAGAAAAAAACTAAAAATGACATATCTCGCCTCGCATTTTCATCAAAACGACCCTAAATCGAGCCGAAAAATGATCGACGATTATTAAAGAGCATTAATTTAAAAGAAAAAATCATATTTTATTCGAATATTAAAAAAAAAACATCCGAAATTTATAATTAAATTCAACTATTGTTCCTGCACATTTAATTTACATTACAATTTTAATTACCTTTGATCTAATAAATCGTTAACATTATTTCCTACATTTGCAATATACAGTGAAACGTGTATGTATCTGCCTTACTCTTAATTATTACTAATCTTGAGATTCAGCTGGGGTCAGGTTTTGTTTTAAAAAAAGATAAACTAAACTATCTTGTATATGCACTTATTTATTTTATTACGCGTGGGACATAGGTGCATTTGATAGATTTTAGTGCATAGTTATCCTCGTCGCCAAGTTTGTGTGAATGTTAGAACTGGTCTCAACCCTATACGCATTTTTAGTTCCTGCGTCTCATTCGCCAGGTCATTTCTCGTTTTGGGTCTCATTCGCTAGGGTTTTTATAAATTATTAGTGTCCCAGAGCATGTGCTTACATATTTCAAGTGTCCGCGAAAGTGTTAATTGAATACCTTTAATTTAGATAATTTTGCACAACCAGGGGACCGCCGTCCATATGGCCAGATTGTGCGGAGCACACAGGCGCCTAAAGATTTGGTGTGCCACGAAAACCCAAAATGGGATAAATTAGAAAATATTAAATGTTATTTAACTTTCTTAAAATCGATAAAAAATTTCCTAAATCTTATTCAAAAAAGGTTTTTTTTTAATTGTAGGGCAGGGTATAGGGGCTCTAATTAATGTTTCTGTGCACAACAGACTTATAAAAGGCTTAATAGTTACAAATACGTATTATACAGTCAGTTATCAATTAATATAGCAATATTTTTATATTTATATTAAATTGATTTTACAAACACAAATATTTATCATAACATTTTGTGTGCAGAGAATGAATTTAATATATTTTGGTCGTAATATTATTATTTATAATTTAATTCGATAATATTATGAATCCAGCGATGAAATATTTTCAGGCGACTCTTCTTGTAAATATGTATTTTTTTATATATTAAGTTTTGTGTGAAATAAAAGAAGAGACTGTTTTTAATATCTTTAAAAATATTTATTTTTTTAAATATTTATATAATATCATTATTAAACGTAATTATAATACAAAAAATAATAGTTTTCAGCAATCTTGAAGAACCAAACCTACCTGAATACTTCAAAATATCTAAAATGTTACAACCGTTATTAATTTAATCAGAATACTTTTTAAAACGATGTTAATTTATTTCAATTTCCATATTTTTACAAATAATTATATAGTTAAATCAAGTTTTTGAAGAAATACAATAAGTTTATAATGATAAATCACTAGAAATTCATTGAATCATAATGTAGAGAACGATATCAGTAGAAAGAAAAATGATTAAAAGCTTCTATATAAACAAAAGATTACAACATAAGGCACCTTTGCGTAATATTATACATCCAAGCAATGTAAAGTATCGTACATTATAACAGATTATGAATGAAGATTGAAAATATTTCATTTTATAAATGAAAACAAATTTGTAATCAACGTACATAATTGAGATAATTATTTAAATGAAACAATGATATCTAGTAGACATTTAGGCGTTACATATGTAAGATAGACAATTACATTTAGGAACAAATCAAATCATCTATTATGTATGTGAATTTTACAATAATTACTACATATATCATGTTCTAATGGTGCTGCTACCGTATCCTCGATTCTATATATTTTTATTATATAAACAATTATAAACTATGCATAAATTATTATGATAATAATTGTAAAAAAAAATTCATGAATTTATCACAGAATTTTTTTATGAATAATAATTATCGCATTGATACCCGAACGTGTCTATACATAAAATAGAAGCTTCTTTCACACTTATTCATAATAGAAGTATTATTAATCATAGTAATCGAAAGTATTAGTTATTAAACAGCAAAATAGAAAAATGATAATTTTTTTTTGTGACCAAAACGTCGAAAAAGATATGACGCATATTTTGGTAAAAAAAATAATACTATTAGTTCAAATAATAATTAGTTATTGAATGGACAGAGCGATATATTTCAGCAGTGAATCACTGAAAACGATAGGAAAATCTTATACTTTTGATATACATTTACAACAATACGGCATACTTATTATTTATAACACATATTAATATTAGAGTGGACTCAAAAACCATCTGATAACATCTGCAATAATATATTTTCTATAACAATCAGGTATAAATCATTGTGACCTTAGTTTGATTTGTCATGGGGATTATTGTAAAATATTCTTTCGTGATACAAAATGGATAAATTACACATTTAATCATCGTTGGGTTTTATTAACAATAATAAATACATACACGTATTAGATAAAATCTCTAATAATGAAACACTTATTCAATTCGCTAAATGATTATAAAACGGAAATTATAACGGCCATTAAATAAGTAATATCGTTTTATTGACATGAAACATTAGAACATATTCTATGGGTTTAAATAATCAAGAACAGTTTTATTTAGATACATATACGGTTCTGTAATTTTGCAATTTTAGCATAAAAATTGCCAGCTGCTGTAAAAGTTCTCGTAGTCCTAGAATCACATTTGAAAAATCAAAGAAACTTCGTTGATGAATAGAATACAATTCCCAAAAGTACTAGAAATGCTGGATAGATACAGTGGTGGATTTAGCATTTGAGAGGCCCCAGGCGCAATTTTTAAGACCCCCCCCCCTATAAATATTTTAATTACCTTCAATGAGCATTCTACTCCCAGACAGAAATAAAAATCAAATTCCATTTCTCTTTTTGTTTACATGTTTCCTTTTAGAAAAATTCAGGGGCCTTTAAATGTCCATAAATGGGGCCTCATAAATGCCGAGCCCGATGCAATGGCTCCCAAAACTGGTCATGCATTCCGTAGCAGAATAAGGAATGTAATTCAATATGAAATAACATCCGTTGAAGATACAAATTATTATTCACAGACAAAAAGGAGCCTAGTTCTTAATGGCGTATTGGTATTACTCCCATATCTTTATCCCAAATCTCTCCCATATTAATGGGAATGTACATCAAGGTCTGCGGAATAGTCAGTGCATATGATCTGAAATATGACCGCTAGGATAAACGTGTCATAGTTAGCGTTGAGGCCCCCTGAATTTAAGGCCTAATTGCCTAAGGGTAAATCCACCACTGGATAGATCATTTTAAGAAGAGGCACTCTCTAGTATATAAATCAGTTTGCGGGGAATTACAAGATTGGAAGCAGACAGATCCCGCTTTAATCGCAAACTATACTCCAAGAGTTATTTTGAATGCGGATGAAACGAGACTGTACTTCAATGTACTTCCCTCGAAGACCTTCAAGGATGAAACATGTGGCGGAGGAGAATTAATTCACACAAATTCAGATGACAGTAAGAAGTTGCCCCGTTAGTACACCCATTCCTCGCTTAACACGATACTCGCTTAACACGGTTTCAGGTTTGTTAAAAAAAAAAATTTTTTCGATTAAATCTTGCTTTGTAGACGTGCGCACAGCTGCGGGAATTTCCAAAAATAACGGTTAGGGTATATCTGGATGATAACTGTCCATTTTAAATGTAAAAAAAAATAGTACACCTGAAATAAATCGAACAATACATCAAACATTTAGTCTCTCGTTGCCCAAACGTAACACTGGAGATAATAAAATTATCTTTTTTCCCTCGAAACTGTACTAGTGAACTCTAACCTTTGGACTTGGACTTATATATACTAAACCGATTTGTGGGATTTCTTTAAAAAAAAATTGTTCGTAAGAAGAGAATTATTTCTAAATAATAAGCTGCTTATCTATAAATCCATATTACGTCTGATCTGGACATTTGGTATTTAAATCTAGGGCAAAATCCTCGAATATAAAAGTAATATAAAAGAAATGATTTATAAGTCTCCTCTGTGATGGAACAAATCGAAGAAATACAGCCGAAGACTAAAAAATCATCGCAAAAAATTGGCTGAGAGAAGAAACTTCAAATACGAAATGGAGTGGTACCTACGATTTTATAGAAAAAAGTCTGAATAAGGCTCACTCCTTGGAGATAAGTTCGCTGGATCCTTTCTCTTCAAGTGATTAGTTCAGATAAAAATTATTTACAACCGTTTTTATGTGTTTTTTTGTCAATCCCTTCAGAAACGTAAAAAAGACGTTACATTGTAATTGATTAAATTAATATCTTAATTATTTATCTATTATTTAAAATGTACTTATCATAAAACGACACTACTTACATGGTATGACCTGATAATTAAAATGATTAGCGTTAAAAACATCACAATAATGAAGATTATATTTGATCATATATTGAAATAATTATATTTTTGATATAAAAAATGCAAAAAAAAGTATAGGTAGATTCTTCTTAAAATAGTTCCATTAATTTAACATTTACATCAATGGTCCAATATCGGAATATACGTAGATAAAATAATAATTGTGAGGATGTATTACAAAAATATTCTAAAAATTGTTCGGTCGAATTTGATTTTATCCCAGAAAGCAGTGTAATTTGTCTTCACTACAACCTAACCCTGTTAATAACGTTCTCGTCAATTGCGTAAACGGCGACGGGCCACACACACTAATAAACACACCGTGATTATCACTGAAAAATTGTTCGATCGAACGCGTCGTTTTATTCGAATCGATAGACTCGTTCAGCTCAGTTTCTTCGAGGTACGTTTTATGCAAATGATTTTTCAATACGGCTTGGTTGATATGACCTCTTAATCCGTTCCACAAATAAGACGGCGCCGACAAGACGTTCGTCAAATGAAACCTGAAACGTCACGATTAAATCAACGATATTATAATAAACGTATATAATATAATATAACGTACCTATCGTCTTTTGACGCGAGCATTGCCAACTGATCGTGCCAGAGAATATCTTTCTCCGATCGATTGAAGAATAACAAATCGATCCGTGTGCTGAAAAATGATCAATAATTTATATGTATACATACATTTATTATTATTATTATGTATATATATATTACCATCGTGGATTTCTTCGCTGTAGCGAAAATTGAATTAGGCTGAGCATCGGCGTTAATCCCGTGCCCGCTGCTATTAAATACATCTGTGATATATCCTGCATCTGTAAGATGATCATATAATAATTAAATGTTTATTATTATTACAAATATAAGTAGGTATATTTACAGTCGTAATTAAAAAGCTTCCGAGCGGTCTGCTTATCACTAATTCGTCACCGATTTTTCTCGACGTTATCCATGTACTCACGGCACCCTGTTCATATTTTTTCACCATCATGCACATTAGATTTGATGACCATTTATTAGGGATAAATTCAGGCATTAGATATCCCGGTATCGGTGTATAGGCACGTGAGAGTAATTCTGGAAATTAAATTGATTTTATAATATTATCATAATTAATAAATAAAAATCATTAGTTTATTATGAAAGTGGTAAATAGCCTTGTGTTTATCGATTATTTAAAATTTATTTATTTCATTGTTCAGATATAATACAAAGCTTGTTTTTATAATGAATTTTTATTCATCGGTGCTGTCATTGGACATTGATTGATTGACGATCATAAATCATAAATAACGTAGAATATAAAATTTTATTTTTTACAATTATCCTCATAAAAATAAAGAGTTAACGAATGGCGTTAGTAAATAATATTTTTGTTTCACTTTATTAATAAATTATAGAATAAATAATATGGAATTAGATACATATAATAATAACGTAGCCTTCAGCAGAGAAATTAAACATGAAACCAGTGGTCTTTAACCCAGTCTTTGTATAAATACTAGTGAGAGATTTGAACTTCGTGGTAGACGATGAACGTTTTTGTCAAATACAAGTCATTATTAATTTTATTTTATCATCATTGTTGGAGTTGCCTCTACCTTTCTGAACACATTATTCATCTCTAAATATAATAATCAAATCAGTAAATGAGATGAAATGTGATAGAATGTTACAACAGTTCTGTCAGTACAAACGTTGAGTAATTTATTAGTTACATTTTAGACAAAGAAGCTCGATGATTCTTAAGAGAGACATGCTTGTCACGTTTTATGGTACAGTAGGCACGAGCCACGAACTAAGGTGAGAGAATCACTAAAATATACTACCATTAAAAAATATTTGTAGTATCTCCGCCCCAGCTAAAGGCTCAGTTAACATTATTAAAAAAACGTCATTTATTATGGCATCGATAAATATAATATTGTGGTTTGGTATTTATAATGGGGAGACCAAGAAGAAATCGCGCATTTTATGAACCAGGATATATTTTACATTTATTTGTTTATTTATAAAGGATCGGAGATTAGGGGCATAGAAATTCGGGTAAACTCACCATCCACAGGAATAAATATAATTTATATTTTTTTACCCAATCCGTTTGTAGGTTTAATTTACAGCAAAACCCCATAACGCAGTCGTCTCATAACGTTTGCGGCAGTTTTTTTTCTATAACGTACATATTTTAAAACGCTAAAAAGTTGCGGGAAGATTACGTTAGCCAAAATATGAAAGGATATCGCTCATCGCGCGAGTCAAGTCATTTGCGCTGGTAAACAATGTTTGAGGCACTGATCTCCTTCAAATCAAAAAATAAAATTACCCCCCTATAACTTCCTCCCCTATAACGTGGAACCTATCTTGACGTTATAGGAGGGTTTACTGTTTTTTGCAAGTATATATAAGATACATGTATGTATATGCAAGTAGAATAATCCATTTAAAGAAGAAATTCATCAATGTCTTGATTATAAATAGACCCCCTTCGGACAACGAGATATTTTTCAAGCCGCCGTGACGGATCGGCTGATATCATTAAAAAAATAATGAGTATTATTAGATAAATAATGAAATTTTAAAACATTTAGAAAGAAAATTGCTTTAAATTTTTGGTTCATTCCAGAATCGCCGTTTTCTATTCAAATTGATAAATTTTCAAGGTCAAATTACATATTTTGTAAATATTTAATATATTGCCGTGTGAAATAAAGGTCAATGGCTTTTTGTTGACAACAAAATATAACACGTTAAGTACAAACTAAAATTAGAAAGGGTCATTTAAAATTTGTGAATGGAAAATGTTAGACGTACAGCAAACCCTTTCTATAACGAGTTCGACAGTCCCTCCTATAACGCTCCCCTCTAGAACGTAAATTTTCAAGATCAAATTACATATTTCGTAAACATTTACATAATTCATTATCTCGAAAAATAAAGTTCAATGCCTTTAGTTGACATTAATAAAATAAAATTAATCATAATTTCCCAAATTTTGTATGGATGCCTAGGCTTCCGGCTAACGTCCCGATTTCTTCGTTAAATTTACAAAATGCAATTAAAAAACCTAACCCCAATTTTAGCATGGGTGCCTAGTCTTCTTTATGAGGGTTTACTGTTTAGCTTTTATTATCACTTTATGAGCCCCAAGGTTTTATATCAAACCTAGCCTGGGGCCGCATGGTTTCTCATGTAATGATAATCCAAGCTAACATGCACGTGTATCCGTCTGTGGTCAAATAGTAGAATTACATTGTGCATATGTGTCAGAAAAAAAAATGCCAAGTGGGGGTATGGCTCTCACGCCAAAAGGCGTGAACGGCTCACAAAGTGTATTATAACGTGACTTATTCCACTTTCATAATGATTACGTTTATTAGCATTGATACCTTCGACATTAGAAAATATTCGACAGTGATATCCTATGGGAAAAGTCAAGTGTCGGTCATCGATAGATTTGAGCAGCACGATGCTGGTGTTGTGGTTGACTTCCCATTTGTCGACAACCACGCAATTAACGTTTTCTTCATCAATCTTGACGGAGTTTTCAATTACATCGCTCTTGACAGTCGTGCCGTAGCCGTTCCATATCTTCGGCGTTTCCTTTCTCAGATTTATCTCCACTTTGCCCGTCTCATAATTCACAATAACCGCACACGGCCACATTACCGGATTCTCTAGAGATATTTCGAATAGAAAGCTGTGAAAATCATACGTCAGAGTGATGGATGCCGAGCATTTATCCCGAGAGAATGAAATATCGCACTGCGGATTGCAAAAGGATTTCGTGTAGAAGATTAGCGTTATCGCCTCCATTTTCTGGATCCAGTCGAACTTGGGCGGAGTCTGTTTCGCTTTGGCGTTTCTCTCCTCCTCGTCCATGTCGGCGTCCGACTCCGATTTCAAAGAGTCGGCCTTCGTCAGCGTCAGCGTCGGATATTTGAATCTCATCGAGGGCGATTCGGTGAACTTTCTTTTGGTCTCCTCGTCGCTGATCACGATGCTGACGCCGGACGCCTTCAGAGCGGAGCTGTTGCTAAGGGAAGTTCTGTTGCTCGCCTTGGACTCATTTACATTTAAACTGCTTTCGCTGGAGCTCTTGTTCGTCGCAAACTCGCTATCCGATATAGAGTTCATTAAGGCGTCGATCGCGTTTTGATTGATGTTGGCGCTTTTCAGGCTCTCCATAGATTTCCTTAAATTTTCCGGCTGTTTGCTCTTCTCCAAAGACTTGGGACTATTCTGTTTGCTGTCGAAGATTAGTTTGAATTCCTCGTCGGACATTTGCGGTGACTTCAATGGACCGATGAGGCATTTCGATAGAAGCGACTCGTAGTTGACCCAGGCGTGGACCTGGTCAAACAACTGAGTGGCGTCTTTTCCGGCGCCTCTCATCAATTCATCCGGACCTAAAATCAATCAAACATATAATAAAAATAATATCGTAGCATATTTAATTTAATATAATAATTTACCGCCTGGATGATATTCTAAATATGCAGCTATATTGTAGACTTTTCCTCTGATGGCGATCCATGCATTGTCTGAAAATTCAATAAATTAATTATTAAACGGAGAAATAGAATTGATGTTTGCATGTTGCACGTGCCAAATGCAGTTGTGTTTCCGGGAAATTCACGAATTGAATTATTGAAATGTACGAGGGAGTGACATCGGTCGCTTTTCAATTGGAAAATTGATATTAGCAATGCATTTATGCTTATTTATTATAATATTTTTTTCAATCTCAGTAAAACAATACGATTATGAGCACACAAAATTCATCTTAAACCCATTAGTCATCGATAAAAATCAGGTAAAAAGAAAATGAGAACATCTGCATAATTTTCTCCATCAAATCCTTCAGCCATCATATATATCATTCACAAATAAATAAACTATTGACGATAATAAATAAATATATACATTTTTTGACGAATATATTTTATCTATATCTATTCAATGATCATATTCATCTATATAAGATCAAATGTGAAATTAAATAAGACATAAAAATGCGCGCAAGTCGATTGATTGTCTGAATTTCGACTTTCAATCTTTGCTAGTTTAGGTAACTAATTTATACGTAGAGTATGTTATAAGCCGGCATAATTCGTGAGTACGTCCCTATCCTTCTTACGTAAAGTGTGCCACAGAACATATTTTACGCGGGAAACGGTTCCCGCCAAAAGTCGGTGACATCATCGTCACGTGACACAGGACCGGGTATAAATATGTCCATTTTAGAGCCCTTTATACACATTCGCTCACGCCGTCATGGCAGTCACATCTCCGTGATATCTCTCGCATCAGAGATAAGGTCTGGGATCCTTATCATCATCTCGTATCGGAGATTCGTCTCTGGGCTCTTTATCATCATCTCGTACCGGAGATACGTCTCTGGGATCTTTATCATCATCTCGTACCGGAGATACGTCTCTGGGATCTTTTCATCACACCTATCATCGAACTGACGACATCTGAAATTCTTCAATAAACATCATCAGCAAAACCTAAGCGTTTCACTTTGATCTCGATCTTCGAAGCGATCGTTAACTAACAGGACGGTCGAACGTTTTGGCGCCAGCGGTCGTATACCTTTTGATACGCTAGCTCGGGTGCCTTAACATTGGAGGCAGCGACGGGTTACCATTTTTGGTACTACTGTCGCGTCCCCTTAACAAGTATATAACGAAAATATCACTTAAAAAAGTAGGAAACTCCATATTAACACTTTTGCAGACAGTCTTGCATATGCACTCATTTTTTGATTACGCGTCGGACACTTGGAGTGCATTTGGCACACTTTTGTTTATCGCGCGAAACAAATTTTCGTTCACAGTCATCGCCAAGGATTTTTTGTGAAAAATTTGAACTTGTCTGAACTCACAATTTTTTTTGGATTTTATGGACATGACGAAAATTGTTGGTATAGAACAGTGGTCGCCAAACGGTAGCTCGCGTAGGATATTTGATCATATTTATAAATTTGCCTTTCAAATTTTATTATTGGACCCCGAAATGAAATATTTCTCGAACTAAACTCGAATTAAATGCTTAACAGGTTCCCGTTGTAAAATGAATTTCTAAGTATTGATAAAAAAAAGAGGATCTCTCTGGTCAAGGCTCCAACAGATAAGCTAAATTGCCAGCGTAGAGACATCCTGCTCCACACAGAAATCCGTTGAGTAAAGGACATATTCTTTGTCATTTTAATGAACTTCTACCTACAATAGTCGTATTTTTCAAGGAAAGTGATGAAACACACTCAGAGCTTAACAATTTTGCGGCCTGTTGGATTTAAGCGACGATATCAACTCACGGATAACCTTTTTACTTACTTTTCTTGAAAGAAATTTTCATTTTTTGTCAAGGCATGTATCAAAATGGTTACTAGTTGTTTGACATATATTCGTTATGTATTTATTATGATCAGAAATGTATTTTATTTCGAAAATTTCATTGGCTGCGTCTTTAGACTTCGCATCCCTAATCAATGAATTTGCGATAATCAACGTTAGAAGGGTAACAATTTAGTTATGTTATTATAGTAGTTTACATTATTAATAATATTTTTGAATTAAAAATAACTTTCGTACACTTTACAAATTATTTAAAAAAAAATATATTAATGTCCATAACTAAGCAGATGATAATCAATGAAAATCAGGATCGGAAAAGGGTGTACTGATTTATTTAATTCGTGTCTTAACTTACGATTAACAGTAAGATAAAAATATTAATAATGTTTTACGTAAATAAAAAAGCTTATTCTATAAATGAAAATAAAAATAGCAATTAAGAATGGTATGCGCCAGGTATAAGAAACCTTTTCACGTTGAAAGGTTGCATTTTTCTTCATAAAGTAATAAATAAGGTCGCAATCAATACTCTGGTTAGACGTGTACCCATATCTAGATATACGCGACATTTTTATTACGCGATATTATTTTTTAAACATATTAAACGTGGTTTTAAAAAAATGTAAATAAGACACTGTAATTTTAGTCGATCATTTGATGGGATTCATTATTTCATTGAGAACATCATTTTACATTCTCATAGACCAGGCCTGGGGTTTTAAATCAATTACACAAATAAAAATCTTTTTCTAAAAAAACCTTATTCATTATCATTCCAAAAAATAATAGACATATTTTCCATCTTGTAATAATTAAATGTAATATTTTACAAAGGATAGGTATGCACTTAAACTGATAAATAGTCAAATGTGGTTCAAAAACATCATTTCAGAATTTTTGATATTAAAGATCTGCTAAGGTCTAGTAGGCCTTTAGTGATTGAATAAAAAATTGACAGTACGAAAACTAGCATAGAAAAATCTTCCTCATTATTTTTCAAACAGACATTTCCGCTTCAAGCAAAATGAAGAAAGAACTACACTGTATCCGATTAACTCTGGAGTACCACAGGGAAGCGTAATTGGTCCAACCCTGTATTTACTATATACTGTTATACAATTATATCAAATCAAACCAAGTCAGTCCATATAACTTTCGCCCTAATAAAGGGAAACTTACCCCTTTTGAGGAACGATGGTGAGCTACTGCCCTAGAAATACTCAGTTAAATACCTGGGAATATGCTTCTAATGAATAAAAGAAACCAATTAGGGATAAAATTGCGAAACCTACCTACCATCGGACTACACTCAGAATTATCCCTAAAATAATAAACTGCTTATCTATAAATCTAGAGCACATTAACATCCTCGAATATAAAAGTAATATATCGCTTCCAATTCAAGACGCTACGCATGATCACGGGTGGACCTTGGTTTATGCAAAGCCCTAAATAAATAAATATAGCCTAAGACTAAAAATTCATCCCAACAAATTGGCATCGCAGCGGAGAGAGGAAATTTCAAGTACGAAGAGGCGACTAAAAAGGAGCAAAGCATTCGATGTTAAAAAAAAAACTGAATAAGGAACTCGCCTTGAAGATAGGGTCACTGGATCCTATCTCTAAAAAAAACATTTATGATTTTTTCAATCCGAATAACAACAATCGCAAAGTCTTATGGAACGTCCTAATATGTGTTTGAAATTAATTTTCCTCCATTGTTAGATACACACAGAATAATTTTGTTTAAAACTAGCTTTATATTTAATAAATCAGACCTTATCGATGTCGCTTTGACCTTAAATATTAAAATTAACCCCGACCTAACCTATCCTGTTGGAAATAAAATTTACGAGGCGGTCCCGCACGTGATATTATGAAGCTGATAACAAAGGGGAGGACCTTTCATTTAATATGTGCGAGTATATTCGGTAATTAACATCGAAATGAAAATCGAGCACAGGGCCGGAATAAGGGATAAGATACGCCTGGGTGGGCACGTGTTTTATGACAAACGGAAAAATATAAATTTGACAAATTGCCGAGCCCCGGGGCAAGGGATGCGACATAATTGTTCTGTCATAATTCGCTTTTAATAACATGTAAAAAACAATAGGACAAGCAAGATGAAAAGTGAAAAAATCTGAATTGCTATATACCGAAAAGTAATCAAAATTTCATCGATGAACTCATTCACAGTTAGTTTGTGTCGAGACACGGTCTTGCAAAGGCTTAAGATTTGTTATTACTGTTATAAACCGGCATAGTCCATCCGTATTATTTCTGGGCTCTCGATATTCTCGAGTGCGCCCCTATCCTTATTACGTAAGTGCCACAGAACACATTTTATGCGGGAAACGGTTGGGTATAAATATGTCCCGTTTTGGAGCCATTTGATACATATATTCGCTCGCGCCGTCATGGCAGTCACATCTCCGTGATTTCTCTAGTACCGGAGATATGTCTCCGGGATCTTCATCATCTCGTACCAGAGATACGTCTCCGGGATCTTCATCATCACCTCGTACCAGAGATACGTCTCTGGGATCTTTATCATCATCTCGTACCGGAGATACATCTCTGGGATCCTTTCGTCACACCTATCATCGAACTGACGACACCTGCAATTCTCCAATGCGTAATCAACAAACAAAGCGTGTTTCCTTTGTCTCGATCTTCCGAAGCGCGATCGTCAACGCTACCGGACGATCGAACGCTTTCAATGCCAGCAGTCGTGTACCTTCTGATACGCGAGCTCGGGCGCCTTAACGTGGAAGGCAGCGACGGGTTACCATTTTGAAATTTTCTGTGCGTCCTCTTTATTTTAATGGTGGCAACGACGGGTTACCAGTTTTGGTACTACTGTCGCGCTTCCTTTTTTGGTGGCAGCGGTGGGATAACTTTTTGGTACTACTGTCGCGCCCCCTTAACAAGTATATAACGAAAATATTACTTAAAAAAATAGAAAACTCCATATTAACACTTTTGCGGACAGTCTTGCATATGCACTCATTTTTTTTATCCCTTTTTCTTCTACAAAGAAGGAAAGATGTCAAGACCAACAATAGAAGAAGCACACTTACGTATTACGTACTATTTTTGTTCGATTAAAAAAAGGAGACAAACAAAGCAGTGAAAAAAAATAATAATACTTAAGGGGTTTAAAAGGGGTTTTAAAGGAGTCTAAAAAAGTTTAAAAATGGAAATAGAAATATCAAAGATGTTGCACGAAAAGGACGACCCCAAATATTAGATGATGATATCCTGAAGGGGACGGTGGATTCAGATCCTCGTCAAACTATTAAGGAATTATCATTGAAGATTGACTGTCCATGGTATACAGTTCAGGATCATCTTCGTCGCATAGAAAAAATGTACAGACAAGGAATTTGGGTTCCTCATGAATTGACGGAGACGGCGCTCGGCGTACCATCTGCGCGTCTCTTTTGTCTCGGTATGAAGCCGATCCGTTTTTGCGCGAATTGTAATTGGAGATGCGAAGTGGGTGCTATACAATAATACTGTACGAAAAAAACAATGGCTTTCTTCAGGAGAAATATATGTTCCGACCCCTCGACCATCAATTAACAATAAAGAAGGTCCTTGTTTGTGTGTGGTGGGATTTTTCTGGAATTATACAATATGAATTGCTTGAACCTGGTCAGACGGTTACAGCGACAGTGAAAAATGATCTGTTTTGGTCATTAACAAAAAAAGGATCCTTTAACACGATAGCGTGAGGCTGCAAAAATAACACAAGAAAAAATAAGGGAGTATGGATTGGAACTCATACACATTTTCAGATCGTTAAAGCATACATGAAGAGGTAAAACATGAAAAAATATATAAAAAAGGAATCGGACAACTGCCTTTACGCTGGCAAAACGTGTTAGAAAATCATGGAAATTATTTTGTTGAATAGTATTTAATTTTTTTTTAATAAATAAATGTTTTCCACCAGCAAAAATAAATTTTGGTTACTTTTCGGTCCCCTTAATATATCTATTTAGCACGAAATTTAATTTCCAGGAATCGTTTCGATTAATTAATGACGCTGCGGACCCCTGGCAAACAGAATTGTGACGAGGCAATTTGGTTTATTTATTTTTGAAAAAAAAATCCACGCAAAGAAACAGCGGATAAAAAATATTTGGACATAAATAATCAATAAGATTTTTTTTCATTAGAAAAAATATCGTATTTCCCTCGAGCCTCATACTGTGTAAACACAAAGAGATTAAATAAAAACAAGAATATTCCCCATATATATTTTGTTATTGTATTGAATCAATCAATACAAGTATCAGATAAAATATTTCTTTGGGATGCAGTCTGCTGGAAAATATATTAACATTTCCAATAACCCAATGGCTCTATGATAGATATTAATAATGTTTTCCATTTATAGAGAGAAGAAATACAATAAGCCGCATATTGAATTCTCTGAACAATGCGTATGAAACAATTTCATTTTATTCATAGATACATTTCATTGAATATATTCTGAAAAAAATTCCAACGCCCCGTGCAAATTTGTGATAGTTTGAATTACGACGAAAGGTTAACACGCTCGGCCCATAAGTCACTCGAGGGCCGGGTAAATATTTCATTAAAATTTCACGTGTCCGCATGAAATATGATGTCTTATACCGCGGCTGAAGGCTTTCGGCTCTCTAGGCTAGTCCCGTGTTTCTTAAAATAGAACTGTTACATGCGGAAAAATCGTATCTCGACCTCAGTCTGATGGTTTATGAGGCGTTGTAAAAATACGTCTGTTTCGCTGAAGCAAATGAAGCGAGTTGATTTGAAGATCGATTCTGACAGCGGTAGGAAAGAGACTAATGTATATAAAGAAGTATATACACATAAATATTTATATTTATACATAAATAACATACATGGTTCATAATAATATTAAATTTGTTTTCAGAATAAAAAAATATATATTATAATAAAGTAAAGCGTAAAGTAGTGTCATTTTTTTTGTTGCGTTACTTTAAATCCAGTTTATGATTGACTGCCGTTAAATTAACACGTTGTTAATTTTTTTGGCCCATAGTAAAAATTACAGATATTAACTGATCTGTTAATACGGCTCGAAACCAACGGCATCACCCGATGGGGTCGGGTCTATTTAGTATGAAATAAATATATTAAAATAGATGAATTCTTCATTAACATCTTGACTTGTTTTAAAAAATAGTAGATTATTCTGAGAATAAAAACAGTTTTTCATGATAAATATTAGTAGAAAAATCTAATATATTGACTAAATTTTGAATTTTTCTATTAATTAATGTGACGCGTGAATGAAGCGCACACGGCGACGTCCCGCTGCAGACTGAGTCGCACGCCGAATTCTCGCAGCATTTATCTAGTAGGTTTCACTCGCAATCGGCACATCGTATAGGATGCGAGCGAGAAAAAACATCGCGTCCATGGCAACAAAAGCAAATATTGTTGTTTTTAATTTTTTTTTCGCAATTGCAGACAATAAAGTTCAATGATTGTTTATAATATTTATGCTTTAGAATTTTTTATTCAAATAAAAAAAGTTTGTGACATGTTGAGTTTTTATATTAAAAGAGTTATTCGTGAAAAATCAAAAACTTGGGGTCCCAAATAGAGCCCATCGGCACGGCTAGGTTAAAGTGACACACTTGTGGTATTTTATGCTGTTTTCATAATATAAAGGATTGAAATCAAATGAGGCTACCCAGACACTTTGAATCATCTACAGTGCTATAGATGATTACACAGGTTCAAAGCTGATGAAAGTGGATGTGTCTTAGAATCGATGATGAGCCCTTTTACTCATTGGTTCAGTGGTGGATTAAGCGGTAAGCGGATTAAGCAGCCGTGTGGGGCCTCAGGATACCATGGGGCCCCGAGAGCCCCAAGGTTTAAAATAATATTAATTGATTCTGTATAGATATCAATTAATATCGAAGATGGACAAATTCGTGGACAACAAAAGAGAAAAATGAATTCATATTGAGAGAAAATTTTATAATCAATCAATTTTATGTCATATGTGATAACACTACGGGCAGTACTATTTCAAGAACTCAGACGTTTGAAGTTGTTGTAGAGTCTCATCAAATATTATTTTAATTGAAATTTATCTATATAATAAAAAAAGAACATGATATAAAAGTTTACTTATAAAAGGATACTTCTAAGAATGACATTAATGTTTGTTTTTTTGTAGGACACCATAAAGACACCAAACATCTATAGAATCGCCAAAGAAATCGCCACAGATTTTCTTTAATTATATAAAAAAATCATTGCCTCATACACTCGACACAATGAAAATTTTGTTTAAAAGAAATGAATAATGAAATTATTACTTTATACGCTTTTTGCATTGAGTCTTAACAACTTTTTAATTGTCCATCTCCTAATTAATATTTAACTACACCCGTTTCCCGATTTTATGTGATTTTAATAAAAAGTAAACATTAATTATGTATAACACCTGTGTATTTTAAGTAAAAAACCTGTATAACTAAACCGAAGTTTTTGTTCATTTGATTTTTTTTAATTAAGAACATCTTAAAAATTATAAAATATAACGTTTTATTAACTTATTTTCTTTCCTTCATTTCCATCAATGTTTTATAACATCGGAGGAAAACTAGAAAATCGTTTGGCTTGGTCTATGACAGGGATGGCCAACGAGTACCCCGCGGCTCACGAAGTGACCAACGTGTGAAATTATCGAACCCGCTTGAGTTTTTAAATAAGATTGTAAAAAGCCTTCATTTAATAAAAAAATAAAATGATTTTTAATCTGCTACTAATATCACTAGATGCCGCCACATCTTTAAAGAACTAGAGTGTGATTAGGGTTATGATAGCGATAATTTTGCTTGTAAATTTTAATGTTAATAAAACTATATAATGAACCTATGTGACCCGCCACATGGATTTAATAAAAAAAAATTTCAAACTTGACCCACTTGGGAAAAAGGTTCGCCATCCCTGGTCTATGACATATGTAGTACAATTCGTTGGTGAGCTAATCCGTTGAGAACGTTGGCGATATCATATTCGCTTTTATGGAAACATTGATCCGAATATGATTCCATAAGTATCCTAGCTCTCAGAGTCTTAACTAGTTTCAGATACATCTAGTGGGGTGAACTAATCAACACCATATCATGGATCAAGACAAAGAAAGGCGAGGAGCCCTCTGGCTATAATATAGTAAGATTAAGACGGTCACTCATGTAAGAAGGTAAAAGCCCTGCTATCATTTATATTTTTAATAATTTTCTCTTCGATGTTGTAATTGTGAATATGTGATACTGTAACCCTCGGGTCGGCTAGGCTAATTCGTCCGCTGTATTTCTGATGAATACAGATGCTGTCTATATGAATTTTATCTTATTTCGTCCTCCGCTATATCCATATCGAATCCCGTGAGGCTCCCACGTTACAGTATTTTTTTAATCTTTATTCTTAATCATTTCTATCTCTTTTTATATAGGATTTTTTAATTATTTGTCCATCCATATTTGGTGTATTGGATGCCGAAATACAGTTAGACGAAAATTGTCGAATATGACGTATCGGTGCAGATAGTGTTGGAGTCCTTTTTCGAGAACAGTCGGTAGCAGTATTTTTTTTGTACCACGAGCCACGAACTAAGGTGAGAGAATCACTAAAATATACTACCATTAAAAAATACTTTGGTGATTCTCTCACCTCAGCTAAAGGCTCGTTAACATATTATTAAAAAAACGTCATTTATTATGGCATCGACAGATATTGTTTTTGGTATTTATAATGGGGAGACCAAGAAGAAATCGCGTATTTTATGGACCAGAATTTATTTATTTTTATTTATAAAGGATCTGAGTTTTAGGCATAGAATTTCGGGTAAGCTCACCATCCACAGAATTACATATCATTTATATTGTTTTAAACGTAGAAATCGTGCAACGGGGGTTAATTGTACCTGGTTGATTGTGTGAGGCCAATTCGCTGGGAGTCACGGCCCTGAACCTCCCGCCTGTCCCTGCCAAATCCTTTCCAGAATTTCCCAAGCGGATCCAGTCCATGAGACTGTGTCCCGGCTGGAGAGCGCATTTGTTCCGGGGATTTCCTGCAAACAAACAAACAAACAAAAAATGAATAAAACAAAAACAGAGGGCGAGAGGAAACACTTTGATCTGCATTAAATAAACGAATAAAATCGGGCGCACGAAATTTCGTCGGAAGTTAATTACAGCCAGATTACAAATATTGACCGAAAAGTTAGTGCCATAGTATATTTTGGAAATTTACTACCATAGAAAATTTGCATGCCGTCCGCAAGTTGAAAGCGCGTCAACGAAATATATTCATACCAGCCACTCCACCGCGGGGGAAATATTAATGAGAGGGCCGTGCAGCCTCCCGCCCCCTCCGGCTGTTGATAAAATCCGTTTTGATTGCCAGCGGATCCTGTATATATATATATATATTTTTTATGAAATTTTCCAATCCGTGTAGTAATAGCTGTCAGATTTGAATTTAGCAAATGGGCGTGACATGCGAGAGCGTATAAATAAAATCATTTAAAATTCAGCAGATGATTCGTAGTTTGCGAAACGTGGAACATCGATCCATCGTTTATTCAAGGACAAAACATAAAACAGAAATATCATTGAACTATATTTTTTCGACCATAGATCGGAAAAAACAATAGACTGGGCAACGACGAATACGGAAAAAATAACTAGAAGATTAATCAGAACTATAAATGAGGACGATAAATCGGGATTTGATTTTTTACGACGTATTTAATTAATTGTAAATAATGAGTGTATCATGATTAACTTAAGAAAAAAATAAATGTATTTTAAAGTCATTTTGTTAGCATGAAACTGTATCGGAAGGAGTTTTAGACAGATCCATTTACGCGAATTAATCGGATAAAAGATAAGTTTGAAACGAATGGAACTGTTCACGATATCCATAGACAACGTTTCGATAGATCAAGAATATCGACGAGCTTCACCAACCAAGAAAGAGTATTAGAAACTTATCGCTAAACCTATTATTTTACCACACATTTGGAAAGACTTGGTTGAAGAAGACGAACTTTATGTCCAACAGGACGGAGAACCTCCACCTAGAACATACTTTGATGAGATTCTTACAAATAGATGGCTTAAACGAAGTGGTCCCATAGAATACCCTGCCCGTTCCTCAGACCTGATGCCACTAGACTTTTTCTTGTGGGGATACATTAAAGATAAAGTCTACGATAAAAAACCGATGACACTAGAATAATTAAAAGCCGCGATTGAATAAGAATGGGCTACAATACCGAATGAAATGTTTGATGAAGTGTATGAATCAATCATCATTATCATCATCATAGGCGCAACAGCCCTATTGTAGAGCCCTGGCCTCATCTAACACCCTTCTCCACTTTATCCGGTCTGCCGCTACGTCGCTCCATCTTCCGGTAAGTTTCAATTACATTTTTTTTGGGACATATTGTGTAATCTTTGTAATTAATTCTGGGATCGATTGAAGAACAATGGTCCGCGCGAAACTTCTCTTTAGACATGGAGTATAAAAGATAACAAAAAGGAAATGAATGCTTGCTGAGTCCTGGTCAAATTTGTAGCACAA
Organism: Philopotamus ludificatus; assembly: GCA_022495035.1. Taxonomy (NCBI): domain Eukaryota; kingdom Metazoa; phylum Arthropoda; class Insecta; order Trichoptera; family Philopotamidae; genus Philopotamus; species Philopotamus ludificatus. Next base: position 58,608 of record JAGXCT010035122.1, read on the forward strand.
GCCACGAACTAAGGTGAGAAAATCACTAAAATATACTACAATTAACAAAATACTTTGGTGATTTTCTCACCTCAGCTAAAGGCTCGTTGACATTTACATCAATGTATTGTAACGTCGGAGGAAACCTGTAACCTCGGTTAGGTTGATTCGTCCGCTGTATTTCTGATGAATAAAGATGCTGTCTCTATGAAGTTGTGTCTCATTGCGTCCTCCGTTATATCCATATAGAAACCCGGGAGGCTCTCATGTTACAGTATTTTTTTAATCTCTATTCTTAATCATTTCTATCTCTATTTATTTAGGATCTTTTAATTATTTGTCCATCCATATTTGGTACAATAACCCTTTGGATGCGTTTAGACGAAAATTGTCGAATATGACGTATCAATGCAGATACTTTGGAACCCTTTTTCGAGAACAGTCGGTAGCCGTATTTTCATTGGCCCACGAGCCACGAACTAAGGTGAGAGAATCACTAAAATATACTACAATTAAAAAATACTTTGGTGATTCTCTCACCTCAGCTAAAGGCTCGTTAACATATTATTAAAAAAACGTCATTTATTATGGCATCGATAAATATAATATTGTGTTTGGTATTTTTAATGGGGAGATCAAGAAGAAATCGCGCAAGGCAAAGAAAAGCGTTGGTTCCCCAAAAGAATCCCCTGGTCATATATAGTAAATTTAAGACGGTCAGTCATGTAAGAAGTCGATAGCCTACCCGGATAGAAATAATTTATATTGTTTATATCTTCTCTACGATATTGTAATTGTGAATATGTAATACTGTAACCCTCGGGTCAGCTAGGCTGATATTCGTCCGCTGTATTTCTGATGAATAAAGATGCTGTCTCTATGAATTTGTGTCTCATTGCGTCCTCCGTTATATCCATATCGAAACCCGAGAGGCTGCCATGTTACAGTATTTTTTTTAATCTCTATTCTTAATCATTTCTATCTCTTTTCATATAGGATCTTTTAATTATTTGTCCATCCATATTTGGTGTATTGAATGCCGAAATACAGTTGGATGAAAATTGTCGAATATGACGTATCGGTGCAGATAGTGTTGGAATCCTTTTTCAGGAACAGTCGGTGGCCGTATTTTTTTTGTACCACGAGCCACGAACTAAGGTGAGAGAATCACTAAAATATACTACCATTAAAAAATACTTTGGTGATTCTCTCACCTCAGCTAAAGGCTCGTTGATATTTCCATCAATGTATGTACAATACGTTGATTCGTCCGCTGTATTTCTGATGAATAAAGATGCTGTCTCTATGAATCTGTGTCTCATTGCGTCCTCCGTTATATTCATATCGAATCCCGAGAGGCTCCCACATTACAGTATTTTTATTAATCACTATTTGCCATCATAGATGTTTGTCCTAACATTTCTTTTTTCTTTACCTAGGATTTATGAATTATTTGTCCATCCATATTTGGTGTATTGACCCTTTGGATGCCGAGATACAGTTAGATGAAAATTTACGAATATAACGTATCGGTGTAGACAGTATTGGAGTCCTTTTTCGGGAACAGTCGGTAGCCGTATTTTTTTGTACCACGAGCCACGAACTAAGGTGAGAGAATCACTAAAATAATACTACCATTAAAAAATACTTTGGTGATTCTCTCACCTCAGCTAAAGGCTCGTTTACATATAATGTAAAAAAACGTCATTTATTATGGCATCGATAAATATAATATTGTGTTTGGTATTTATAATGGGGAGACCAAGAAGAAATCGCGCATTTTATGAACCAGGATATATATTACATTTTTTTTATTTATAAAGGATCGGAGATTAGAGGCATAGAAATTCGAGTAAACTCACCATCCACAGGAATAAAAATAATTTATGCAACAGAGGTTTAATTTACAGTAAACCCCCCTATAGCGTACATTCCTATAACGTCCCCCCCTATAACGTTTGCGGCAATTTTTTCCTATAACGTCAAGCCCCTTTATAACGTACATATTTTAAAACGCTAAATAGAATTTGCATAAAAATATTTTATAAGTTGCGGGAAGATTACGTCAGCCAAAATACGAAAGGATATCGCTCACCGAGCGAGCGTAAGTCATTTGCGCTTAAAAATGTAAAAAAACAAGAAAAATTAAAATGTTTGATGCACTGATCTTCAAATCAAAAAATAAAATTACCCCCCTATAACGTGGAACCTATCTTGACGTTATAGGAGGGTTTACTGTACTTAGTATATATTATGATTATGTAAGTTAACCGTGATTGAGTTAAGTTAGTACTCGGATAGATTGACCTTTCGTCATATATTTATTTATTTATTTGACGAAGGATGAATGTAATGGCAGTAGTAAAATTACATGAGACGATATATAAAAATTCTGGGGATTCTTTATGACATTTTTAGCACTTTATGATGGCTTTGAGATAAAAAAGGCTTTGTATAATTTTTAGTGATAATTTATTCCAGGTATATCAAAGACGAAAAACTTTTTTGAGATTAATTTATAACATACATAAAACACATGTTAAAAATGGATAAAATATTTGGGAGAATTTTTGTAAATTCCCGATATTTTTTAATATTAATTAGGCTTCAATTAATGTATATTTTGGTATGCGGGATACCTGTAAATCGCGGTATATCGATATGTAAAAATAAATCATCTTCATTCTTTCTTAAAATGACAGCTAAATTAAGCTAAATTGTTAGATAAAAGTATGTGCAGTTGAGAGCCTATAGAATAACCACTCCAAAATAAATGTAAATTATGGCGGTTTAAAAGTAGACCGCATACTAAAGCAGATACGTTACGGTAGACCACACACTAAAGCGGCCCCAAAAAATCTTTGATTTGAAAAATTCCTATAAATAATTCTCGAATCTCTGCCTGCGATGAACGGAAATTCGTTTCAAATATCTTTCATTATTTATTTACATTCGAAAATAATAAATTAAGCTTTTAAATGTACCGCCGAGAAACCAATTAACCGTGTTGAACGAGGCCCGAGTGTTAATTATAAATCTCTGCCTGGACAAATTTATTTGCATACATTTAATTTATTTCCAACGGCGTAAAATAAAATAATCTACGTAATATAATTAGGAAATTTCATAAAAAATATAATTTTATAGACTAATACGCAAACACATTCAAAACACATAACGAACAAAAATATCCATGAATGTCAACGACGACGTAACCCCACCGAGGTTTAGAATCGCTGATTTATAAGGGTCGGTAAATCTCAATCAAGTATTCCGAGCCTGTTTTTTTCTCCCCCCGCACTAATTAATCTTGATTTCGTTATGGACGAACAAAGCTCGAGTAGAAAATTGTAGATCTACATCTTCTGATTAATAGCTCATCAGGAGAAATCAGGGAATTGATATTGAAATAATAAAGTAGGGTCATGGAGATAAAATGCGATATTGTCGGACTCGTCGTGCACACATTCGCGAGCTTTACGATGTGTGCACAGGCTCGTGTGCGTCAAATAAACGTTTAATAATCAGACTGAGTGGGTCGTTTCAAATGCCAGTAATGAATTCGGAACATAATTGGCCACGTGACGGTGTCAATTATACGCCATTTTCATTATAACCCTGCGTATGAATGAGATGGGGTAGGCGTATTTTGCGAATTTATGTGCGTATTGGAATTTATATTAAATGAGAACAAAAAATATTGAAATATGTCAGGAATCTTGATGTGCTCATATTTGCAGACACATGTACATACGCATGAGGAAATTGATATATGAAATGGAATATCTACATAGATATTAATGTACATAATATCCTGAGAGAAATCCACTTTTTTTCAACATAAAACATATTTTTTATTATTCATTTATTTATTTTATTTGTCGTATGAGTACAGAATACACAATATATATATATATATATAGACA
>JAGXCT010035123.1:0-48788 GCA_022495035.1 Philopotamus ludificatus
ATGTTAGTTTTAAATTTATTTATATATTTTCTCCATTATCATGTCTGGCTTATAATAATGGCTCTCGATCTTAAATGCGACCTGTTGATATATCACAGCAACAAGTGTCGACAGCCAAGGATCGCTCATGTAAATCAGCCTCGCTCTAATAACATTGCTGGCCAGTCTCATTCAACAAATACAACATCATAATTTCAAGAAGCACACCTGAAGGCTGACAGGGGGGGCTTGCCATTTTGTACCTGCAACTTTACCTGTCAAAACCACCCGCGCTGTATAAATATGCGATATTTTCCATTTTCATAAACGATTTATGCTCCATGAGCCGGTGTGGATGGAGACCGCTTTGCATGCTTGAGGTTTGGAATTGAAAAAGACGACCCCCGTCGCTAGAACTATAAATATATGCAACAGTTATGCAGTTGGATCACATAAATCGATCGAATAATTCTTAAAATATGCAAAAAAATATATTGGAAAATGTGCCCACGAATATTTCGTCAGACACGGAAGGTCCAACTGGTTCATTGTAAGACCATCAGCTTCCTTCCACAATATAAAAAAAACTGGATGATCATGTCGAGTAGAGACGACCGCAAGGAGACGTGATATAGTTGCGGTCACCGCTCACGGCCATAACCGCAGATCGCTCAAATACGGACCAAAAAATCTGTTCTCATCATATTTTATTGTCGACATTATGTGTCATATCCCCGGCCTAGGAAGCCATAAAATCATTACCGGACTCACTGAAAACGTTGTTTGTTCGAGTCTCCAGTTTCACGTGTCACATTTTCCGGATTAAAAACACTCGAAACTTTCTATATTTTTTTTACTCTCACACTGCATCTAAAATCTCTTCGCGGTGTGAAGCAATAAACGCGAGATGGAAATAATTTCACTCGATCCGATGCGAGGATGCACTAGTCCGGATCCTGATACTGACATTACTGATTTCACAGTCAATCAAAAGCGATGCGATGAAAAGATCGGTCGGTGCTTACATATCTCCCATTCGATTCGTGGATCGTACCTAATTGATCTACATACGAATCCGGAGATGAACCTGCGTGCGGGTTAAATGTAATGGCCGCGGATTAAAGTCCGAGGGTACCGTTAGTGTAGCGAGAATTTAATACGATTCGTAATATTTAATGGTGTTATTTAAATTTTCGTGGCCATGGTTGCCAAAAAATATGTGTATGACGCATGTAAAAATTCATTTAAAATATAATATATATTTTTTTGTTTTGGAACATTGAGAATCGCTGATCGATTAAACATCGCATGGATAGAAAAGGATATGTGGATATTTTTTGCAGCATCCGACTAGTCTATATAGACATAACTCCAATCGAGTGCATTCAGTACGTTTAACACTAACTTGGATTAAATTCATTTATATATTATACATTGACCATTTATTTACAAAGTTAAAAGCTTGTACATAAACATAAAATCAACTTATTAGGGGGACCAAGAAGAAATCACGCATTTTATAAACAATATAAAAAATGATTTATATCTTATGTTTTTACATAATACTATAAAATATAGTTTCCATCATTGTTTACAACACTTAACATCTCTCTTGGGGCTTATCAATCCCATTTTTGGTCCCAAAAATTGCTGATAAACCTTTAATAAATTCATCACGGCTCAGGATTGATCTTGAATTTTACTGGCAAAAATCCATTTTACGAAAGTTTGATTTCAGAAAAAGAGTTTATAATGTTACTGCTTTTTTAATATTAGCTTACTGTATTTGATAATATAAGGTTCTAAAGTTAGCCATTATCAAAAAAATGTAATTAAAATATTATCGTAGTATCAAATTCAATCGAGTATATCTTCACAGTTTTTAATTGCGCTTTAATATGGTATATATATATATACCATATTAAAGCGTATATCATATATTTTCCAAAATATCTATCTATTGTATTTTTTGTCTATTACTTATAAAAAAAATGTTACATAACGCTGCTAATTCAATATACAAAACTATACAGAATAATATGGCATAATTGTAAATTTTTCATAGTCGTAATTTTGACATATTTTTTAAAATGTATTTTTAAATTTTATTATTTTATATTAAAGAATATATCTTCATCTAAATGTATTCTAAATTTTATAAGTCTAGCTCAAATGAAAAAGAAGTTACAGTTTAGGGATTTGAATTCATGATTGATCCCACTGTGCAGTGGTTCGAAAACAACCGTGTCGTCCGAAGGGTGTCTATTTATAATGGAAAATAGACCCCAAGCTTTCAAGTCAAAATATTGAGGAACTCTTTATTAACATCTTGAAGTTTTAAAAAAATGCAATGGGAATGAGTCTCTAACTCTTACATTCACTCCCCCAGTGTCATAAAGAATTTCCAGAATTCATAGACTTTTCGTCAGAGGATTAACCTATATTTTTACCGATGTGATTGAGTAAACAGCGTAGAACTGCAGTAAACGGGGACCTTTACTATCAAATGCGATGATGAACTTCTTTTTTTGCACGGTAATCTTTAGAACGTATCTCCAGTGCTAAAACATAGTCAGAGGTGTATATATGGATCATCTGCATTTAATAGCATCAGTTTTGTAGGATGAATCATTATGGAGATGTTATAGCATATTATAAATAGTGACGTCATCGGACATTAGCTTTGTCTGAATGTCCCAAATTAGATATGTATATCCTTTCATGGATGCATTACTTTTCATATCATCATCATTCACCAGCCATGAGACACTCATTCGCTGAGCACATGGGCCTTATTAGACTCTAGAACAGCGGTTCTCAAGTGAAATTTCACTGTGGCCGCATTATAAAGATTACCGGTCCTAGAAAATGTCTGGTGGCCGCACCAAATCTGATAAAAATAGCAGTTTCATTTATTAAAAAAATGGATTAACTTATAAGTTTATATTCAATAAAATACATTATTTAAACATTTATTTATTTATCTATAAGAAAACAAAGAGTGCTTATATCTAGAGATAACATAAAAGAACAGCATATAAACAGAATTATAGCTAGTTAAAAAATAAGTAAAAATAAAAATACATATAGTAAATATAAAAAATTAGAAACTTCAAAGAATATATAAAATTTGAAAATGAAACTGAAAAAAAAAGAACCTATGCTGACATATATAACCCCCCCCTATAACGTCGGGATAGTTCCAATGCAATAGGGGATCGGGCTTAGGTTTTTCAATTTTATTTTTTGATTTAAAGGAAATCAGTAAATCAACACATTCTATTTTTTTTTTTTTTTTTTTTTTTTTCACATTTTTACGTGTTTACCAGCGCAAATGACTAAGCTCGCGCGATGAGCGATATCCTCTCGTATTTTGGCTGACGTAATCTTACCGCAACTTGCCGGGTAGAGCAGATCAACGCTATATTTTATTAGTTAAATTTATAAAATGCGCCAGCATATGATGAATAAATGTAATAAAAAACTATTCCGGGAATATGTTTTATCCCCAACCACTAAGTATATAGAATTAAACATCAAAGAAATCGACGCATATGGAAATAATTATTGTAGAGACCTTATTGTGAAATTAGATCATATCATTAATAGGATTAAGAGGTATGCACGTATATTACATAATCAAATAGTTGAAAAAAAAACGTGAGCATCGATTTACTCGATTATAATTCGTTCCATGGATATAAAAGTAGAAAATATTTTCTTACTGTATGTGTGAATATCCCTGGAATGCTCTGATAGCCTCGTGCCGATAGCCTCGTTCCGATGATTGTCAAGCGATGTCAAGCGATGTCACCAAATATTGTCAAGCGATGTCAAGCGATCCGGAGCTACATTATGTCATTGCGCGAACGTTATAGGGGGGTTCGACGTTATATGAAAACCACGTAAACGGTTATGTAGGGGAACGTTATATGAGAGGACGTTGGTAGGGGGTTTACTGTATAAATATATTGGTATTTATTTATTTAAAAGTAATAATACAAATGGAAATTAATTCAACAGATCTCTTCCAATGCAAGTTTTAATGGTTAGTTTCTAAGTTTACATCTGTCAGCTGGCTTCGATATTTATTTTTTATAAAGTGCATCACACTGAATGATCTTTCACAGTATACAGTTGTAGGAAAAATCGACAAAATTGACAAAATTAATAAAGCAATTGTTGCTAATTCTTTATATTGACTTGATTCATGATCAACATATAACTCCGACCAAAATTTTTGAACAGTATCATTATTAAAACGGTCTTTAAGTACTTGATCATGAGTGATTTCTAATAATGCATATTTTTAAGTTAGCCCAGTTAATTAATTTGAATACTGAAAATGATATGAAACTTTTCTGTAGTGCTATAAAATTTTCATTTTTCATCATCTGAAAAGGGGAAGATATAAAAGTGACAGTTTTAAATATCCACCCTTCGAACCTTTTATCAAGCTCTCAGATTTTAAGGATTGAAGACTGTATTATTTTATGCTTTAATTTTAATTTAGAAGTGTAGAAGTTTAGTGTCTGCCAAGTTATCTAGGAAATTTCGAAAAAATAATAATTTTACAAATTCATTTGTAAAAATACATTTTTTTTAAATTTCAACTGTTGGTGGCCGCAGCAAAATCCTCTGGGTGGCCGCATGCGGCCACCGTGGCCGCACTTGAGAACCACTGCTCTAGAAGTAGTCGGGGACCTAAGTCGACTGAGTTTGCGATATTTTGACTAGATTGTGCGATGCACACAAAACAACCGCATCATCCGAATGGGGTATCACAGATACCCAAAGCATTTCAAGTCAAGATGTCATGTGAATTCTCATCAATATCTTGATATCTTTATTTTTTAAATGGATTATTCTCTAGATAAAAATAGTTATTTATGATAAGCTTCATAATTTGTTCGATATTTTGGATTTTTCTACTCATCACATTCGAGGACACGTCGCCGATAGTCGGACCGCCAAATTCTCGCGGCACGTGTCACTACTATACATTTCACTCGCACTTGGCACATCGTATTGGATGAGAGCGAGAAAAAACATTACGCCCGTAGCGACAGAAGTGAATATTGTTGTGTTTATTTATTTTTTCGCAATTTAGAATTTATATTAAAAGAGTTATTCGAGAAAACTCAAAACTTGGGGTCCCATATAGACCAAAATAAATCCCCAACGACACGGCTAGGTTAAGATGAAGGGTATTGTAGTGCCTCTCCTTAATTTTATCACTATAAGTCTTCATTGAACTTGAAGGTTCAGATCTAGGCCCATCCTTTAACTGATTTAAATTTTTAAAACTAAAATTGGCATCCATTGTCGTTAGCATATGGCGGTAAACCTCGTAAACGGACATAATGGTATTGCTGGCATTCATACCCTGGTCGTAAAATAGCAGCATAAAATGATTGATGTGTGTTTCAGAATTTTACCCTAAACAATAAAATACAATTTATTGCACAAGTTTTATGTTAACCAATAGACATAAACTGAACACTAATACCGTTAATAATAGTTTCTCTATATGATTTAAACTGTTTACTTTTGTAAAACCTAATGTCATTTATTAATTCCGACTATTTATTTATTATTTTTCTTAATATTAATGTTTTTGTGGGGAGATTGATTGTTGAGGATTGATTTTGAATAGTGAAATTTAAGGGTGCGCCTTCAGTTACAACGTACAAGTGCCGGCTCCTGAGTAATATATTTTGGGGTGCTGCGGAATATTCAAAGCGGCACAACACAGCGCTTAGCTCCCCCACCCCGCTGCCGTCCCGCATCCATCCAATTCACGACGCCGATTTAATTGTTTTACGAAAATTTAATTATAACTGCAAGTGTGATGTGAGATTAAAAAACACTGATATCTGAACGACATTATGAAATGCGTAATAATTGCTAAATTGCCTCTTTGTCTATTGCATTTTTCTCTAAATTTAGTATTTTGTGAAATATTCATTGCAATTGTTTACGAATTATCCATAGCAATAAAAACGGTTTCTTCCATGAGATTAGCAAAACAATAACTCATATAACGTTTTTTTTTATTCTGGGTATTGCGTTATTCACGAATATACCAGATGAGTGTTTTTCTATTTTTTTTTTTACAAGGAAAAGCTTCATGAAACATCTCATGAAAAGTAATTTGATATGCTCTACTCATGGATAAATTTAGTGAATATTATTAAGTTTATATCACAATGTACTTGAACGGATGCTTCTTAATTGACACCATTTCATAGATTGGATGGTGTGAAGACCCTACCTCAAAAAAATAAAATTGCTCGGAAATCCTCGTGCTGTGTTGACCACTTATCGAATTTCGTGTTAATATCTCACCGGCAACTTCTTCTTCCCAAAGACTTTTTTCCACGATTACAGTAAAACCAACTGCGGATGAGAAACAATTTGGACGTCGCCTCCCGCGGCTCGTGCTCCTCGATTCCTCCGCTTCTGATCTATCCAATCCGTTGCCGCCATGTTTATATTTGCTGTCTAAATCATCATTATCTCCGGCGGTGGTGGAGAAGACAAGGAACTGCTGGGACTGCTTCCGACCCGAGCACAACCACGTAAATTGATAAGTAACAAGCATCACGACCGCAATTGTGTTATTTGCCATTACGTACTCTCCTACCTGGATGATGATGAGCGCTGCTTCTGGTCTGGTGACTACCTGACGCCGATTAACCTCACTCGGTTGTTCTACCGACGCTCTTGCTCTTTTTTTCGCGTATGCCTCCGACGTAATCTCTCGTATTATTTCTGGCTGGAGAAGCTGCTGGGGGGCGTGGAGGCATCAAATATAGATTTTCGCAACTAATTTCCTATGCTTCGCAAGAAACCGCTAAAAACAGTGTGTTTCAGTCTGAACAACAAAAAAAAAGTGAACCGTATTCCGAAAATGGCGTAAAATTGGGAACACGCTTTATTTCGAAACGTTTATTGTTAATGCGGTTTATTTTCGCAGAATTTTTACTACCTGCCCGCGGTTTATTCTGCAGACAAACTCTTACCACTCGTTTCAAACAAGCCATGCTCCGTTGATTGTCCATATGTACGAATAACACAAAACGGTGGACAATGTTGATTCTAGAGGATGCAATTATTTAATCATCCGACTTCCGGTAGATAATCTGTGACCCAAATCTTGTTGTTTTGACCTCACATTTTTTAACATTGAATATTGCGATCGAAAACAGTGATGATTATTATTTAAATGCACACACGTCGGATTGAGGCGTATCATTATATCAGAGTTAAATTATTAGATTAGATTGTACAGTTGAAAGCCAAATGGGAATGGAATCGATTACCGATTTCGTGGGATACTGTAATACTTTTAGCCTACATTCTTAAAAGGACACTCGTCTTATTTAAATACAATATTAATCGATTTTTATCTATTCGCCATTTATGGAAACCTATTATAAAGTCCTCGACGTTACACCGCTGAGATTATCGTATGGTAATAAAAGGATAAAATTATTGTGCATAAAATCTTCCAGCCTAACCATTAAATATTTTTCCTAATAACAGAGAAATGGACATCATAATATTTCCATCTTTGTTATTCTTGGATAATTCATAGGGTTGTGTATTTTTTTTAGAATTTTTGACTTGATCAGTCTTTGTTAAAATATAGCTTCATTCAATAATCAGATGTCCTTTAGATCTTAGCTTTAATATATTATACTTCATAATAAAATATAATCTGTTAAATGATAACTGGCTTTTGTAGAATCGCCAAAAATACTCTGGGCCGATATAACGGCTTTTTAATGTTTTTATTTATTATCGTAACAAATAATTATTCTTCGAAGTTGATATATCCACTCGTGATATCGATATACCTACTCGTATCCAATGATATTAAGAGGGTTAACTAATAGAGATTAGGGTAACCAACATTTTTCACAGACAGATTTTAATTTTTAACGATTTTCTATACCATAATGTTATTATTTTTCGTATACGCGGTTTTTCAAATTTAGAGAACCATATTCATTTTTTCCAATGCATTTAAAAAAAGAGTTTAAACAACATACAAAAAACCCTCCTATAGCGCTCCCTACTATGGAACGTCGTATCCGATAATCCCTTGTACAGTTCTTCTTCCTAGATCGCCGTCTTCTACAAAACACTAAGCTTTCAAGGTTCGATTACATATTTCGTAAATATGTAATACACTCTAGCATAAAACAAAGGTCAATGCCCTTTGTTTAATAACAAAATATCATAAACGGGCGTGAACAAACTAAAAATCCAACAAGGATATTTATTTGTTGGAATGGAAAAATGTTTGATGTATGGATTTGGTCCAATTTAGAAAATATAATTAAATAACCTAACATCAATTGTCATGTCTCTAGTCTTCTATATGTGGAGTTTATATAGCGTGGTCTCTATTGTGGCGCTATAGGAGGGTTGATTTTTTATGCACAAAAAAATGTAAAAATTCTGTAACGTTTGGCAACTCTAAGATTAATATTCCTCTATTTACACGGTGGATATATTTCAATAAATATTCGTATCGATCAATCGACACCGTGTAGATCGAAACCATAAAATATGCGAAAAAGAGGAGTATAAGTATAAAACTCTTAAAAATAGATCTTTCCTTCTTTCTCTTTGAGTTAAAGTCATCGTCATGCTTTGCATTTAATATCTCGCTACCAAAACATGATTTTCATCGGGATCATTATTAATACTATATGATTTTCCTAGCTTTCAAATTTGGAGACGAAACGTAAATGTATAATATTTTTAGCTTAATTAAGCCATGGAAGACAATCAGTGGCAGCTCGTGGATACAATAGTTAAAGGTGCTGCGGAAGATTAAAAATGAAAAAAAAGTATATTTCAAAAGTGACTCAGAATGGAGGGCGTACCTTCGCCCCGCTACCGCCCCGCATCCATCCAATACGCGACACTGGTAGCGCTAATGTGCATTTAACACATTATGCATTTAAATATATTCGGTTACTCCACTGAATCTTATTTTGATCATGCAATATAATAACTATGGAGTGTTTTAAATAAAAAAAATTCACTCGTGTATTATCAGCGATCGTTGCAATTTCCATCGAGGCACTTGAAAATCTCAAATTATGCCAAGTATCGATCATTGCGTGGTCCGAGTGGATATCTCCCACACGTATCATTTCCAATTCTGCGTTATTTGTTTTCAACGACGCCGAGATCGATACGTCTGTGATTTTTGCGAAACGCCACTGCTGAAATTACAGTGGCGTTTCGCAAAATTCCATTTCCCAATTCGCAAATTGCCGGAGTGCGTTATGTTTTCCGAAGAGGAAAAAAAACACTCGTCTCGAAACTGGAGTACTGAAATGACACAACGCGAGTTATTACCCCGCGGTAGTACATATCGCTTTCCAATCGCGGATACAATTTCAATCATCCGGAGGCCGCTTGTTTGTTCTGTCCGCTCTTTCCCTCTTTCCCCGGTAGGTGGTTCGGGCGCTTTATCTGATCGCGGTACTTTATTATCGTACCGGTGTGGTGCCTCATCTCCACTCGTGACTGACATAGTTTCGCCTCGTGGTCGGTACCGCCGCGGTTCAAGTGGTTCGCTCGTAAATCTGACAATTATGACGGTGCACTTTCTGCACTGTACGATTCTGGAATTTGTAATTTGGTCCGATGTAATTGCTTTGGAGATTTTTTTCTATATACTCGTTTTTTTAACCTCGCCTCTGCTGCTGCTGCTGCTCCAGGTGGTCATCAATCATCTATAAAACAAATAATCGGTAAATGCGTGAACAAAAGGTTCGGTGCTCGATTTTTAATTGTATACCTTTTTAATTGATTGCTTAAGATGTTGGTTTTTAACATTTAGTGAGAAGATCCATAACAAAAAAACATGTATGCACAGACTTCGTGGTACGTAATAACACTACCACATGATGTGCAACTAACGCAACATCTTAAACTTATCCAGGTGTTTTTGAAAAAAAACCGTGTTAATCGCGGGAATAGTACATTTGACCGAAAATCTGCAAGAATTTCCATTTTCTCATCGTTCCCAGGAGGTGCGCTCGCGCAGACCGTTGCGTCTTCTTCTTTTTGCAGCCAGCACCTGAACGGCCGTTTCTTTATTTTACCATTATGGTGTCAGCAACATCCGTTCATGGTGTTTACTCTCGTTCGCTCCTCTTTTTATATCTACTCACACTGATGGTTTTGTGCACACCCGTTAATGGTGAACCTGCTTTGACTTTTTATCGCGGTTATTCACGGAAAGGTGTTGTATTATATGGTGTTGACCGTTTGTACTCTCTTGAACCTATGTACTAAACGCTAGAGGGCTGGATCGATTCACACCCGTTTGTCAATTTTCAACTGATAAATAATAATGTTACATATAACAATACTATACATAGCAAATTAGAAGAGAGAAGGAGGAAAGGATCGCCATGTTTGGATCTATCAAGATTTAAAAGAACCGCATCATCATTTTTGAGATACTCACGTCTGATGAGGTCACTAGTCTTCACTGTCTACTTATACGCAGTACATATAAGACCTAGACCACCAAGGGTGGTAAAGACAGATGAAGGATGACATGTTATGATGTTAGAATCGAAAGCTTCGTGCTAAGGTCACATAGAAAACCAACTTAGAGAACAACCTGATGGTGATTTGAAACGGGAATTAGATAAAAAACTTCAGATTTTATTTATTCTCTTTTTTCTTATCGTGTCCAGCATCGATGCTTAAAAAAATCGGGTTATTTTTGAAGAACAAATCATCTCTGCAGTAGCAGGTTCATTTCAGTAGCCGCACTTCTTCAGTGTTTCCCTTGTCCATTCGATGTCTGATGAGAAAGAATGTCTTCCATACCGCATAGGGTAGGGATCCTCCTGGTGACAGCGTCACTGATGGTTGCAGGCTGTACAGCACGCACGCAAGTTATTTCCTCAACATTTCGTTTCCCAACAGCTGTATCAGTGAGCATGTCTGCAGTCCTTGTAAAGCTGGCTCTCGGCTCGAGTATTATAGAAGGGTCTTGTAACTGCTGAACATCGGTTGTCATCTTATCTTCTTTTGTCGAAGGGTGGGAAGTCCTACCAGGACTTCCTTTATTGGATTTAGACAATCTGTTATTAGTATTTTTTTACAAATATCATTTTAAGCACTCGTCTTCATTTAAATGTTCTCGTAATGACTTCGGATAATTCGGTCTTCTTATGATACATGGTATTTTGAATTTTGCAGGCTATATTTTTTGTTGGGTTGACATATTTTGACATTAGTAGCCATTTTAAATGCCTACTTTATTGTTGACTGTCGAAAAAGTTTCACGTGTTTTAATGTGCTCAATATTTGTGGAAAAATTGAAAACATGGAAATAATTTTAAGTAAAAAATATCATCGTTTTTTTTTTACTATTTGACGATAGATGAATTACATGACCCATGAAAAAATCGCAACGCGCTATTTAACTATATGATTTACTTGGGGGTAATGAGTCTTTTACACTTGCATTTCACCCTGACAAGTGTCATAAAGAATTCCCAGAATTCGTAGATTTCTCCGGAAGGTTAATAAACCATCAGTAGCTCGCGGACAGTGTCCCGCGCTTGTGTGCTTCTTTGATCGTCACCCTCATGTCTTGTCTTACCCCTTTCCCTGCGTCCTCGTACGTTTCTAAGCACGACGAGCTTCTTCTGGCGAGGTGCCCAAAGTATAAAACCCTTTTGAGGCATATGGTCGAAGGTTGGTCTTCTTTGTAGTTCCCCATTTCTTTTAGGAGAGACACGTTTGTGCGTTTAGGGGTCCATGGTATTCTCAGCAGACGTCGCCAGCACCACACTTCAAAGGCGTAAATTTTCTTTCTCATATTTTCCTTTATGGTCCAGGTTTCTACGCCGCAAATAAAAAATGAGAATACCAGACTCTGCACTAAACGTTTTTTTTGTCTTTTTGAATATCCCCCTGTTTTTCCAAATCGTTGATAGCTTTGACATCGTATTTTTAGCCATCTGATCTCCGGCTCACAATTTCAGTTACTCGTAAAGTAGTGATCCGAGATAAAGCAACTCTTCAATCCTCTCCAAATCCCGAAGATTAACAGATCTGAATTATTGATTACTCCTGTCGTCGATCATTAGTTTGGTTTTAGTAATGTTGATCTCGAGTCCTAGTTTTTCACTTTCACATATAACTTTTATGAACAGATGGGCCATTTCTTCTCCGTTGGTGGCTATCAATGTCGTATCGTCCGCATATCTAAGTTTTAATTTTTTTTACTCACTATTTTAAATCCGTCTTCCTTTTTTAAGAGCTTTTCTCATTATATATTCCCCGTATAAGTTGAATAGGTCTGAGGAGAGTATGCAGCCCTGTCGCACTCCTTTAGGCCATCAGTAGATTGCGAATAGTGTCTCGCGCCTGTACGCCTGTGCTTAAAAAGCCGATCTACGGACAACCACTTATATTATTAAATATTATTTATTGTCGTATTTAAGAAATATAATTAAATTAAATAAACAATTCTTTTAATTTTTAAAAATTTTCCCTCTTGGTGCCTGTGTGCGCCGCACAATTTGGCCCGGCGCGCACCTGCAAGCCATGACACTGATTATAATACCTCAGTCTCCGAAGATGAAATATACATGATAGCACGACGTTTTGGCAACATAGAATATTTAACGACAGAATAGTTGAGAAACTAAACTCTATGTTTATGGACTAAACTGACGTCTTAATTTTTTTTTATCATTTTATAAGAATTGTAAATATCACAATATGTTTTTGTGATATTTCCAGTTATTTTATTATGTTATCTAATCATCTAGTAGAGATGTGCACACGGTTTCACAATTCTCTCAATGAATTTGTCATGTCAAACGATTTCGAAACGGCAGCCCATACGAGACTCCTCTTCCTTCATTCACTGCGGCGTTCAATAACTCTTTCACCGTCGCCATCTTCGACAAACACTCGACAAACTACCGCGTTTTTTTCCAACTTCTTCTACGTCTTCCTCTACAAAAGGCATCGGCGGGCCGGCCAGCTCTCGGGTGAAACCGCCGACAGACATCTTCTGTACAA
Source organism: Philopotamus ludificatus (assembly GCA_022495035.1). Taxonomy (NCBI): domain Eukaryota; kingdom Metazoa; phylum Arthropoda; class Insecta; order Trichoptera; family Philopotamidae; genus Philopotamus; species Philopotamus ludificatus. The sequence goes on from JAGXCT010035123.1 coordinate 13,066, forward strand.
GTGTTGCGTGCATCAGCGTTCTGCATGAATGGCAAGCGCCAAAGAGAAATTTAAATATTAATCAACAATGCAACACGCACTCTGGCTTCTTCCAACACTGGTCCGTGGTCTTGTCTTTCATTCTTGCGGTTCATTAACATTTCCCATGTTAATTAATCACCACTGTATTGATGTACGGTTAGCACGGAGAACCGTGTCACTCGTGCTCAGTTGCCCGCAAATACCGCGGACACGTGCTGCAAATATTTCCGCAATTTCAATTAAAACTCATAATAAAACATAGCAAATTTTTTAAATCCCCATATGCATTATCTTTACACTTTAATCAGCGTACGTGACTGCAAAAAAATGCATTACATCATTGTTTAAAAATATACGTTATCTTTAAACGTAATCTATACCAGAATTAGTATAGAGATCTAGATAAAAATAATTTTGGATTTAAATAAAAAATAAATCAAATATTTTCTTTTCGTGTTTGTGTAGTGTTCGGTGTTGAAATTAGTTCAAAGTCGATGGACCTAATTATCCACTCTCCGGTATTGACTATAGTAATTAAATTTTACAGTTGTCCATGTACATATATAGGCCTCATTGTCACTTACTTCCAATTGAATAAAAACGAAATAGCTGTGCGTATAAGGTACCGCACCCAGCACACGTGAAAATATTTTAATCGTTTCGTATGACGAATTGAATTATAAGTTATTGTGACTGGCGAGTTCATGGAGATATTTGTGTCGATTACGGTTTCGACAGTCGAAGGAACTTGTCAAAAAAAAATATTCAATGATAATTGTTCTTTTTAATTTCGTCTCAAGTTCCCAATCGAATTTTCATTCGGCGGCTTAATCGTCATACGATCTGCTAATTGCCGAACGGGACCGTTATCGCAGATGCGCTAATTATCGCCGATCGAGTTCTAATCGTGTTTTATAATTTTTAAATTAAGGTCAATGTATGAAAATTGGCGCCAATTAGCGTCAATGAGATTCGATAATTATTTTTTCATTAATTGTATTTTTTATTTGCAGGCTAGCAGAAAAGTTTCTAAGTGTGGATATTTGTTCGTGGCACCGGGATGGGACTTTTCCGATCCTCAAAATCGAACAAAGGTATTTATATATATTTTTTTTAGTAAATAAATGTTTTCGTACCATAACAATAAACCACCTACCTGTAGAGGAATTCCTCCGAATATTTCAAGTAGATAATGATCTTTTGTACACGTGGTCCTCGAGTCGTCCACCTGGACCTTTTCGACTACCTGTATTTGCTACTGTTCGTTCTTTAAAGAATTTATTCAAATAAAACGATCGTTTAAAATTAATCATTGAGAGGCATTCAAGCAAATACTCGTAATTATGATGTTTTGGTATTTTTTTTTATTATACAAAACTCACTTTCTATTCAAAAACACTTCATCCCGTGGATAATTCATGGAATTGGACGTTTCGGTCAGGCCGATCTAAATAAATAATATTTTTTTTGGTGATACACGTACTGTGATGCTTTCACCAAACAATGACAATGAAAAAAAAACTAAATAGAAAAACCAAAAACCGCATTCTGTGTTTCGAAGCTCAGTGAAAACCGGTGAATGCCTACTAACTACTTGATTGGATTTGATTGTTGTAAATCTGATGGTAAATTATCGTGAACGTAAAAAATGAACAATATAAGAGAAAAAAAAACTTAATATGTCGGTCGACTCTGTTAAGAGAGTTAGTTATACATATCAAATCGGTTTTGAGCATAAAATAATTATTATTTAGAAAGCGCTAATAATTCGCATTGGAAACATTTGAAAATTAATGCATTGTACTATATTAAAGATTATATAACCCAATAATTAAAACCCCCAATCGCAATTAAATTTAATGAAATTGTACGAGTAAAATTTTTTTTGTAAAAAAACCGCCGAACAAATAAAAGTTTTTCATCCAATTTACTTTTATCGCCGCCGGCGAAAGTCATCGGTCCCAATATTTCTGTTCAAAATTGCAAGAGAATTGGCAATATAAATAAATAAATATCATTATTTTAATGCACAGTGTCACGATTCAATGATCTTTCTTCTAGAAATCGAAGAAAGCCATTTTACAACCGACAATCGGCATTTCATGGCATTGATTACGTTAACAACCTGCATACGTGTCGTTAATCGAATCAAATCCGAGTCTTCGGTCTACTTATCTCCATCGCCGTCGATATATCTCGCAATTAGTGCAAAATCGTCACAATCGAACGGCGATCCAGATCTCTCGGAAATCGGAGAGTGTTAATTGACTCCTGCTTCGGGTGCTGTGAATCTCTTCGCGTCTTGCGTATCGGAAAAACTAGATTGATCCGACGCTTATTTTGTATTCAACGACCCGGCTCGGAATTCATTAGTTCTCGGAACCAGAACGAGAATATCGCCATTATTTATTTGATTTCCGTTTATGAACATGTGAAAATTTAAATTAATTGATTCTTTTAGTATTCCCAACATTTTCTAACCGGCATAAGTCAGTTTTCTCAATCATATTATTTTTATAATGCAATTTTTGTAGACAGTCTACATTATTTTTTAATCTCAATGAGAAGAGAAAATTATACAATAATGCAATTCGAATTTAAACCAATTTGTAATTCATATTTAATTTTTCTCATAATGGAAAGTCATTTTCATTTTTTTAATAAATTACTATATCAATCGATTAAGTTAGATTAAAATCATTAAATAAGAGACATCGAAATATTTTAATCTCACCATTTATATATTTTTTTAGAGCTAACAATGGTTTATACAACTCGATTCGGTTTATTTTAATAAAAAAAAATCTAATATGTTATGCGATATTCCGAAACATATTTAATTCTGCATCCCTTTCTTGGAAAGGGATAATTCTTGGAAAGGGAAAACCCCTCATCCTGATCATCGACTAATAATTTAACAATATTTAACATGATCGCTAATGTTCGCGAAAGCATACTTAAAATGACTCCATGTTGTGAGAGATTTTGGAAGAAAATCGTTTATTAATAAGAAGATATGGACCAGTAGATTGTCTAGGTCTAAAAAAAAGAAAAAGCACAAGCCTAGATCTGAAAACAGACAAAGCACAAACCTAGATCTGAAAACAGACAAAGCACAAGAAGGAGAATATGTTTTAAGAACTTTCATACAAGAGCTTAAACTTAGAGAATTTAAGAAAAAATATTTCAATGTGTTCCATTGTGAAAAGATCATTGATAAAGCATAGAGAAAAGCGTCTTTTTTATATACATGACTCCTTCCGGAGGAAACCATGGTGTTGTCATCATTATTGGTGGAAGACCATAAAAAGACATTCACCACAAAAACTGTTTTGCTTTTTATTTATTTTTATTCATAAAAATATTATTTATAAAATTTTTATTCATTAAAGGAAAGTATCAACATTTATTTCTGACATAGAATTGAATTCTATATTTACGTTATTGAAGAAACTGGCCAGGAAACCTAATTATAGAGAAACGTAGATTAATTTATTAATGTTTTTATTTAAAATATAAAATATAAGTTGATGTAAAAACACTAAATAATACTAACAATAATAAAATAAGTGATAAACGTCACGTGACTCAAAGAAGCTTTGAGTAAGTATAACTGCACCGAGTCGCAGCGCGACACGACACTTAGTGGCGAGACCCCTCCCCGCACTCCGCTACCGGCCCGCCTCCATCCAACACACGGCGCTTACGAACAGGTAGCGCTCTCGCTCAACATCGCGGGGAATAATACTGCCCTACTGCTTCAGAATTTATTAAAATTGTAAATATTTCAGACGTAAACTGCGTGAAATTAAATCGTAAAAGCCCATATTTAATAAATTACTAAAATGAAACTGGGCTGTAGATCAATTTTTTGTATGCAATTATTTTAAAAAAGCTTTTTTGTCACATCGATTCCCACTGAATCATCGATAAATTGAAACCCATCTGCAGAAACGTAGTTACGTAATATTTTAATTGCATATCTGAACATGTATAGAAAACTTATCTTCTCTTTTTGTAGAAAAAAAACTGTTCTTCAGCTTAGATCTTATCTTATTATTACATACATTTAATCATTCATTCCATCATCGTGGAGATCTGTTACTTTAAGTACCAATGTACGTATACGCTGTAAAGCATTGTCGTAATCGGTTGTCACATGTCGTTGACTGTGCCCGTTGTCGATGTCGTTGTTTAGCGCGGGGGAGTGTTCACTTTTGGTTTCCACGGTCGGGCGGCTCCGTTACTCTTTCCATCATTACCCTAACGATCTTTACCTACAGCAGAGTCAATAACAATCGAGACGCTCCTATTGTCCGATTCACGTTCTATTTCTTGCCATTCCACTAATTTACTTTCGCGCCGGATCACTTTTCAAACCGTTGGCCCACTAACGGCCGTCGCGCTCCGGCGACGCTTCGATCACGTTCGGAAGATTCGGCAGGTTCGGCGAAATGTCAACCGGTGTAATGCCATTGTACTTTCTAAGAATCGGCTGCCGGCGGGGCCGTAGGAGAGCCACACCGCAAAATTCAATCATTACTGGAATTCCGCAGGAGATCTATCTGGGGCAGAGCTGTCGTGCGCACCTCGCAATTCGCAACGTCAACAAAACGTATCACGCCCAGCTCTTGATGGCTCACATCGACGATATATATTGTTTTTTTAATAAAAAAAAAAACAAAATAATGTCCATCATTTTCTTATTAACACTTTTTGCCAGTGTAAAGGCAGTTGTTTGATTTCGTTTTAAAAATAATCCTTCTATTTTTAATTGAAAAACTTCTCCAAGGGTGATAAACCGACGGCGCGAGATCCGGCGAATAGGGTGGATGAGTTAAAGAGTTCCAATCCAAGCTCCCTTACTTTTTCCTGTGTTATTTTTGCAGCATAAGGCATCGCGTTATCGAGTTGAAGGAAACTTTTTTTGTTATTGACTAAAATAGATCGTTATTTTATGAGCTTTTGTTTCATTCGCTCGAGTTGTTCGCAATATAATACAGATTCAAGCAATCCATAGTGTATAATTCCAGAAAAATCCCACCAAACACAAAGGACCTTCTTTATTGTTCGTGATGGTCGGTGGGTCGGAACAAGTACTTCTCCGGAGGAAAGCCATTATTTTTTTCGTAGAGGATTATTGTATAATAATTACTTTATTCATCAACCATACATTTACTACAATTATTTAACATATCTGCATTATAAATAATTAAAATCAATATTGTTACAACAGTATTGTAAATAATAACAAAATATGGCTTAGTTTTTTCTGAAGAGTTCATCCTACGGTGAGTCTAATGGTAGACTACCTCTGACGAGCCATCGTAGCAACTATCGCATCTAAAGACTCCTTGGAAGTACAGGCGACCTACACCTTAGAAGGCAAGGGTAAAACGTGAGGAGAATCTCGCTCCGACCTGGCCGGCGTAAGTCACAAAAGCCCTGTAAGCAGGGATGGAGGAGACAAGGTCATGGTGACAGACGGGACCAGGGGACCGCCTCACTACATTAAACATAGTATCTCTCTCATTACAAAACTCCGGACACTCCCAAAGAGTGTGTTCCGATGATTGTTCATTGGAGTCACAAAACTCGCAAGCCGCGTCATCCCTGATGCCGACGATGAAGATAATGGCGTTAAAGGAGCCATGTCCCGTGATAAACTGGGACACGTAATGGTCAGGAATAAACCAATGCAGTAACTCGAGCTAGTACATTGGGGAACAACCGGAAACCTGCTGAGAGTAACTGCCCGTACTCTCAGCAGACCAACGGGATTGCCTTATCTTTAACGCGATATTTTGGAGTCTCTTTTCGAGTGCGATTTGGTCCAAAGATTCGACGTCGGTCGAGAGAATTATTGTATAGCACCAACTTCTCATCCCCAGATACAGTTTGTCGTAAAAACGGATTGGATTTATACCGAGCGCCTATTGCGTCAATTCACGATGATCCAGAATTATAGACCAAGGACAGCCAATCTTCAATGATAATTCCTAAATTTTTGACGAGGGTCTGACTCCATCATCTCTTCTTTGGTCGGCACACTCATGTCTGAGGATCGTGATTATTCTTGTTCCAAAAATTCTTGATTTTGTTTCTCCAGAATTGTCTGTATCTCGCATCGCAACTACTACGGTAGAGCCTGTGGAGCCCTGCCCCTTCCCCTGCATCCTTGTACGTTTCCAAGCGCGACGAGCTTCTCCAGGCTATCGTTTCTTCTGGCGAGATACCCAAAGTATTGAAGAATCCTTTTGAGACATATAGTCGAAAGTCGGTCTTCTTTGTAGTTTCCCATTTCTTTTAGGACAGACACGTTTGTGCATTTAGCGGTTTTCAGGATATCATCATCTAATTTTTGGGGTCGTACTTTTCGTGCGACGTCTTTGAGATTGCTTAGTTTCAGAATATCCCCGTAGTATCGGTAATTTCTTTCACTTTGCCTACATTCCTAGATCGAACAAAAAAAGCATCCAATGACGTAAGTCTGCTTCTTCTATTGTTGGCCTTGACATCTTTCCCCCTTAAAAATTAACCGAAAAATAAAAATTACAATCGTAGGTTAACGTAATAATAAAACATACGGAGAGACCGTGTCTGGAAACAAACGAAATTTTGATTACTTTTCGGTCCCCCTAATATATTTTAAACTATTTTTTTTATCCCAGAATAAAATTACGATTTTTTTGCAACTGCGAGATAATAGAAAATTAAACGCTTATTACATAGATCAGCCCGGGGCTGGCACAACATCCCTGGATACGAAATGATGATCGCACTCACATATTACATCACAAATTGTTACTAAAACATATTTTTTTTGATGATTACTAATAATTAAAAAGTACTTAGGCGCCATTACAACTCGGTATTAATGTTGGATGAAGATATTCCTCAATTTGTCATCGCGGAGGTATAAGAGCGGCGGCGTCCCTCCCCGGGGCTCAACATCCCACCGATTTGTTATTATTATTATTATGCTCATATTATTGATTTTTAATTATATTGTTGTTCGCCTGTCATGATCACGTCGTGATCGTCGACCGCCCTTTTTTGATTTTACCCAAAAAAAATTAATATATGTCGCAATGCAGCAGCAGCGCCCACAGCCCGATCATATTTCACACACGTTCACCATTGCCCATGTCAGAGATTTTTTTGGACATCTCTCCTAAACCTTTTAGTATTTTATTATTTACCCGAGATTATATTACTTGTCTTGTACCTCAATGTTACGTGCATAGGTCCGTGTTGACATTTTTAAAATCGTACGTTATATTGTGTGACGTAAATGTCAGGTGTTGTTAGATTCATATTACGGATTGATAAGCGTTTTTTTTTGTCGCGCTAAATTATCAGATTAAACAATAATAATGTCGCAACGTCTAATTTCAGCGATGTGTGTAACGTTACATTTTCATGACGGCCACGGCGGCCGAAAGTAAGAGTTTCGTCGTGCAATTTTGCTCTGAACGATATAATCAGCGGAGTATGAAAAAATCATGAACCGCCGTTATGTCTCGTGATTTTTATTTCAACCGTTGTTTCAACCGTTCGTCTCTCATTGATTCTATTTAATTGAAACGTCTCGTCACGAGACTGTTTACCCTGTGCGTATTTAAAAAAAAATGTATTATCTTGTATCAACACTTACAATGTTCAACAGTCATGATCTTCCAGTATTAAGGTCATTATCAGGTGCGTGTTTATTTTGTGATAAACGTTTTTGTTAATGAATACATCGTTACGTCAGTTGTTCTCAACAGTCGTGTCGCACAGAATCACGCGATTACGGAATACGCTGAACAAACACCCGTTATTGCGCGATTTTGCCGCGAAAATTTACCACAGTGCGTCGAATACCGTAAAAAAGACTCGAAGCTATAAAATCCAAACTAGGGCTTATTTAAGTTAAGAAATTTTAATATGGATGAAACGGGACTGCTACGAATCGCAGCGCAACGCTCAGGGACGAGACCCCCCCCCACACCTCGTTGCTGCCCGCATCCATCCAACACACGACGCTGGTAGCGCTGACGAGCAGACAGTGCTCTTGCTCCGTATTGCGCAACATAACACTAAATATAAATTTAATTTATATTGTCATATACATAATACAGCGAACCCTCCTATAACATTTCCTGTAAATCGTTGTTTTTAACAAAATTCTAATATTTTTAAGGTCAATTTAGATATTTCGTAAATCTATAATATATTTCCGAAGAAAATATAAGTTTATGCTCTTTGGTTGACAATACTGTATATAATCAATAAACACATATATAGCTTGAGGGTGCTGTAGCTCTGCAGTGTATATGGACGAGCCGCCTCCGCACAAAGCTCTTTTGATGCTGCATATCGAATGAACGGTTGTACGTCTCAATTTACCTCATAGCATCTTCTTTTGTTGGAGTTGGATGAATCGAGTTTATCTCTTCTTTATTCTAGAGTTTTATATATATCTATATATATGGACGACGGCACCTGATTGTCACTATCTCTATTTTGGAGGAAATAATTATTAAAGATCGACTATCCCTTTTATATTTGAGAGTTGTTCAAAAATATTTTCGCCATGTCGTAAAAAGAGAATCAAGCATCTTAGCAGAGCTTGCATTCTAGGTAATGTAGATGGGAGAATATCTCTCTAAATTGTCTATAATGGAAGCTTTACATTTTATTAGCAAAAATGCAAAAACTGAAATCATTATAAAAAGATCTGGAAGACTGAAGATAGTCATCTGGAACATCGTCATAACTCACCAAACATTGAATTCCAGTCAAAAAAGAATTCTTTTTCAATCTCAGACTTTTTGTAGGAATAGCTTCAAGCATCCACGATTATCGGAAGAGTCAATCAATGACTTTCATTAATTTCTCTTGTTATCAATCTATTTGCCGATCTGGTTCCCATTTGCACTTCTTGACATTTCTCATGTCCATCTATCGTCGATATTGAGGTAATGACAAGATTCTAACCTTGTGAAACCATTCGATTTTATTCTGCTACTCGATGGAATAGCTCTTTCTTTTTGCACTTATATTAAATTGAATGTTGATTAAAAACTATTAACTCATCCATCACGACGGCTCGACAGCAACCACATCGTACGAAGGGGGTCTCTCAGAGACCCCAAGAATTTGTAGCAAGATATTGATGATTAAGTTTTGTTTTAAATGGATTATTCTAAGAATAAAAATAGTTATTCATGATATGCATAATAATTTGATTGATGTCTCACTGCAGAATGAGATCTCGCCACACGTTTTCACTCGCACTCGGCACATCGTACCAGATGCGAGCGTGAAAACATCGTGCGCGTGACAACAGTAGCGAATATTGTTGTTTTTATTTTTTTTTCGCATTTACAGGCGGTAAAGGGACAATGATTATTTATAATATTTATTATTTAGACTTTTTTAGACAAATACAAAAACGTTTCTCTTTTCTAAGGCGGTACAAGGGGTGTCAACTGGATAGAATATTTTTTTTTCGATTTTATAATGCTTTTTTTCGTGGACACAATCAGATTAATGTCACATTCGCAGATTTTTGCGTATTTTCTGTGCGTCCAAAGAAATTTCGTCATGTTTGATAATGGCGTACAGTGGCCAAGGTCAGTTGTACAGATTACCTGCATTCCTAACAAAAGATGGTCCAGCGGCAGGTGTTGTAGACTCGACCCGTTTTTACTTTTTTTTGGTATATAATCACCTCAGGCATACGAAACCTATCCGAGGTATAAATTTTGGCGCTGCGTCTATCATCAGACACACCTTGTTGCGATCGTTTTTTTTTATGTTTCTTAACATTTACAAGTCGAATTTTTCTCGAAAATAAATATGATTACGCCGCGTTAATTTTACGATCAGTTTTCTTAATGACAATGACGAGTGGACGGACGGAGGCTGCGGATTCGTGGCGCTACTACGACCTTACGGCCGATTTCACTTTTGCTAATTAGCCAGTGGGTTATTTAATCTGTTGTTTCTAATCAATTTTCAATTATGCACGTGTAATTATTTTTTTATTAATTTATAATTATCGGCGCGGAATATAATCATCGTCAATTTTAAATTACCGCTAATTTTTTTCTCCGCCATTCGAAACTTGCGCGAGTTTTCGACAGACAAGCGAATATTGTATATCGTTTAACTGTACACATATATATTTATATGTATATTTGTGCATTGAAATGTTAAGTTTTTAACCCCTGCTGTCGTTTTGTACCTTTACTTAGTGTGGAGGCTTTGATTGGATTTTTTTTAAATATAAAATATCGTGCAGCTCGCTCGCCCCCATTGTTCGGGCTTAGCGTTTTTCTATACACTTTTTTTTTCATTCCTTCGCTCGGATTTAGGTTCCGCTGGGACGATGTTAGTATAAAAATATCAAAGAGAGCCACATTGAAATTTTTATTTGGATCCTCTTAACCCCTTGGCCGCCCGTGGGCGTTGTGCCTCGTATTTTTATTGGCCTCTTTATCGCCGCGGTCCGTAGAAGGTCTCTTGTATTTTGTTTGTGGATAGAAAAAAAAGGTCTGATGGAATGTTCAAATAAATACCTAATTACGATCGGCTAACTCCTTAACGGCCAGTTGTGTTAATAATTTATATGATTTTATTATATGGCGGGGCGCTAGGAAATATTAGTCGGCATCTCGCTGGGCGTTAAAGACGGAACTTATTGATACGTTTCGTGAATCATGCTTTTTTATTTCTGGAATTAAACTTTTAGTACTTCATTTTGAACCTTTTTTCTAATATAAGCTTATTTATGTAATATTTTTATTCAATACAATTTTAAATCGAGAATTAATCAGCTAGTTAATAGAATAATACAAATATATTTTGAAAGTGGTACAAGTCCACTCTGTCAAATTTCAAACTAAAATTTTATTAGTAAATGAAGGTGATTTATTTTATCTGACCTTCTTTTAGGTAACTCAAATTTAGATTTAAATAATATAAAAAGAATATATGTGTTAAAACTGAACTGTATTAACACTCCTATCTTGTTTTACACGATTTTAAAATAACACGGTCCTTTAAAAATAACGACGCTATATAATTTATCTATTGGGTTTTGATTTTAACCTTTTTTACACGATTTTTATGCAAAAATGGCCTTCTTTTGTCAAATATCAATTCTTTTAATTTAGGGAACACCAATCTTCAATTTCTCTATGAATTGTTGTAAACGAGATTAAAGTTTATTTAATAGGACAATAATGAATGATGATATATAAGACACTGCGGGGCTGCAGTGGGGGGGGGGGTCTCGTCGCTAAGGGCTGTATTGCGCTGCGACTCGGAACAGTCTCGGGCTGTCCATACTTCTGATATATCCTTTTTTTTAACTCATTGCGGTCCTTAAAAAAATCCACCATATCAATTATTTTTTAAGGTTTTGTTAAGAGATTTAAGGAGCCTTAATATCCAAATATTTTAAAAATTAATCAAAACGCAAAATCTTAAATTGACCCAGGTCTGAATAAATGGCTCATTTATTGAAAATTATGTTTTCATTTATAAGTACAACTTTTGTCATTCTTAAATGAGTGAATTCCCTTAAATTGTACACGGGAACGTAATGAGTTCCTTTATTATTGCAAGTCGTATCATAAAGATTATATCTTAATTAGAACGCGATGAAGGCACAGTCAATTTCATGGTCTTAATTTTAATGACATGGGGTAGAATTAAAGAATGGACAATAAAAATAAATATTTCCGGCAAGGACATTGAATAGATCCCACCGAAAAAACACAATATCACGGATGGCTGAATACGATGGATTATATGGACCTTGACACCTAATGACAGATGTTATTTGGATATTTAACTTTACGTATGATCTCTGAATTGGTCCATGTAACCACTCGTTTATGGTCATATTCTATGAACAAACGCAGCAGTGGCATTGGATCGCTCACGGCGAATGGCAGGACTGACCAAAAACCGCAAGGGTCATCATCGTTGTCGTGCTGCACAATCGAAACACGGCCATATCAAATTACCACCGGTTCAATTAGCTGATCGTAACTCATTTCGGCGGTGATTGAAGGCACCTTCCATTTCGGCGGTGGTTTCACCTTCAACCACATCCTCTCTGGACAATGTCACCTCTGTCCCCGTGTGCCCCCATGCTGCGACGTCGGGGTTATCTCTCATTGTGCTAATGGTGTTTTGGCATCTTTGACGTTGATATTAAAAATATGCACGAGATAATATAATAAAGAACTGGCGGAATGTGGAAGCTCCAGACGGATGCCGTACCCTCATCAGATCTGCAACTCTTTAATCTATCACCATTATGTCTTATCCTTTGAATTCGACCAAAATATGCATCTTTGATTGACCCCGCATAACATTTTATACCTGAGACCCGTTGTAAAACTAAGAGTCGTTATTTATATTATCGAATTAGCGTGTCTCGATTTCCAAGAATTTTCGGCCACTGTCAGAAGCGATCTTTTCTAACAACACGGTTCAGTAGACTTCTTCGTCCGTCTCTGGCGGATTGAGTCAAAAATCCCATATCAAATCAGGCTGCGTGGACCAACGCTCGAAATATTCGGCTCTCCGGTTTTATAATACAGCTGAATTGGGACATCAAATAAATCTAGATTTACTTTATTATATAGTAAAATAATCCGTTTCAACCATGCCTTACAGAACTCACTCCCTTGCGATCTTCGTGGCTTTCTTCTAACAACTTCTCGGAAAGATTGCGAAGAGAAAGCGCCTTTTTAATGATTTTGACCCTCCCATTTTTTTTTATTTTATATAAAAATGTTCGCAATCCCTGTCCAAAACACTGATTATATTATTTATAAGGTATTCAATAATTATAATAAGCTTTATACAAATTTATTAAATAAAAGTTTTATAAGTTCCTGAAAGGGTTTATTATATTTGCTAATTTTTTCATATTTTCATTTCCAATTAATTTATTTACATAAATAAATCATTTTTGGGTTAAAAATGATTCAAACTCAAAGTTTATATTGTTTTAAGGATACATATTTTTTTCCTTTTGTTTGTTTATGTTTTTATTCATATTTGAATATTAGTTATTATCATACATTCCACAGTGAGAATTATGTTTTTAAATGAAACATTAGCTGAGATAAAAAAAAAACAATGAAAAACTATTGATTTTTATCAAAAAATTGCTTGAGATTCTTCGCATATTCTACGCAAAAAAGGCTGGGATTAAAAGGGGTTAATACTCGACTGGGTGACTTCATTATTTCAACTCTAGCAGTTTCTTGAATATGTGGCGCATTGTTTTCTAAAATAATAAGATTTGAATGTGGCTATTGGACCTTGATTTATATGGTGTAAGATGGATGTGGTATTCGGAGGTAAGAATATTTTACATTACGAGAAAATCAGTGCAAAGAGTCTTAAGTTTCAGAAGATGACTCGGCGTATTGTCCAACATCAAGATAGCTTAACACTTTATAAGCCGCAAGATTTTACATCAAACCTAGCCTTGGGGCCGCATGGTTTCATGTAATGGTAATCCAAGCTAACATGCACGTGTATCCATCTGTGGTCAAATAGTAGAATTGCATTGTGCATCGATATCAGAAAAAAATGCCATGTGGGGGTATGGCTCTCACGCCAAAAGGCGTGAACGGCTAATAACGCTTGGCTACGAAATCACGCCAAAAGGCGTGAACGGTGCATAAAGTTCAACTTCAACGACAGCCTTACGGTTTTTTCGTCAAAAACTGGCAAATCGTTTTTAGAATAATTCTTAATGTCACGAGCAGTTTCTGCCGATGCAGAAAAGAAGAGTTTAAGATCTTTTACTACTTTAAATCCAGAAGCAGTCTTCGAGTTCCGTCTCATCCATATTAAAAAATAATTTTAGTGAATAATTTGCCCTTTCCAAAATTTCACGGAACTCTTGGATATTTTTCAGCAGATTCTGCGTCTGCAATAGCCGATTTTCCAACAGCTTTGCTTCTTTTAAAACTTTCTTCTTCATGTAGGGACTTGAAACGATCACCAAGATTGATTTGTTTTTCTAATCTATCATCAAAAACCTTTTGGCTTATGAAATTCTTTGCAAATTAAAAAAATATCGCGTTATTACGAATCCGCACTCATCGGGGTCGCGATGAACGGGGGGCTACCTGTACGCGGAACCGTGTATAATTTTTGAAGATACTTTCTTCGGAGTGTAATTGCCATTGTATCTGGTTTCGGAATGCGATTATACACATACCATAATCGGCAGAGATCTTTTCTTTTGTCCACGCATGTTATGTTAAAAGTGTCATTACGTGTCTCTTCCTAACAAATAACTGCAATTACCGATCGGCCGCGATGGTGGGGGCCGACTACAATGGCCGAAGAGTCGAAGAAGAAGAAAAAAATAAATGTTACAAAATAATGACTGAATGAAATTTGCAACGCTCAATACAACATCGGTGAATAAACTTTCTACGTTCGTTAACGATTGCGATTGTCTTCTAGGTAGGAAAACAGCGGAATGGCGTGATGGTACCAGAAAATTTAATTGCCGGGGTAGTGTCGTCGGCAGGAATGCGGTACCAGAAGTGAATCCATGTGTTCCACACATGGCCCAGGGAAAGTTTTTAGTAGCCACGTATACAGACACGCAACCCATGGGAATAAAAGACGATTTTGATTTAAGAAATAAGCAGGATTCGTATTTTTTTTTAAAAAATACACGTGAAAGAACTTTGCGTTCGACCGAATGTGTGTAAAAAAACGCAATTACTTTCTAACCGACCCAATTGAGGTTGAAAATAAAAATACATCTCGTTATGAAAATATTCTGCATCATTATTATTAAAGTCGGTTCTGTTATATGTAATGAAATGACATGTCATATGTATCAGGGGCTTCCAATCCGCGTTTCGCTCGCCATATGCGATCATTCCAGCAGTTAAATAATTTAGCGCATTTTTTTTTTGTATATTTGCATTCAATCGTCGAAAATTATTATCCAACTGTTGCATTGCAATTTTTTTCATGAAAAAAAATCATGTAATGATAGTGGTTGACCCTTGCGGGATACAATTCTCTCATTGTTGGATACGTTACGAATCGCATAAATATTTTATCGATCGATAAAAGTCTTATCTGCGGATTTCTTAAATATTTAATACGTTAATTACGGATCTGTTGTTGCAAAAGCGTTCTGTGCTGATAACAGTTAACGAATATTATGTCTTGAAAATGGTTAATTTGTGACCATAATAACAGATTACAATCAAATGTTTATTTTGTATAAATTAATAATGAAAAAATGGGGGTTTTACCGTTGCCGTGTTTGATGATTATTATCGCAGATTTATCATACGAAATGTTGTTGAATTAATTTATTCGGTTGCTCAATAAGTGTGTGCGTTTTATGTGAGGAATTTCAAATATATCAAGAATGTTGAGGTATTTTTTATTATTAATATAAACAGTGTACGTCGGAATAATTATTTATTGAGTAAATATCTTGAAAGTACTCGGTAGTTCACACATCAGATTCGAATGCTTTTAAAAATTATGGTATTTGATTTTTGTTATGCTTTACTTTCTATAAATAAGATTTTACGAGAATTTTATACATGCGTTTACCGATTTATATCTCGGAGGCTCCCCTGTGAACCGTCGTCACGCAACGAATCCAATTATTGACCGAGTCTGATGTTGGTTTACTCCAATAATCCCATGAGAACCGATTCTAATTATATAGTTAGTCGTATGCTAATATCAGTTTTAATCCAAAATTAATTATGCAACAGTATGCAATACTTTGAGATCATTTTTCTCGACATTAATTTTCTTCAAAATATAGAAAATTTGATAAATATATTAATTAAAAACCATGTGAATATATAAATTGTATCTCTAGACAAGGGTACATCATCCTTTTTTTATCCCATGGCACAATAAGCAGAAAAAGACGATTAGATCGGCTCTTGGCAGCCGAACGATTAATATACGTATCAATTCGCCACGTTTACATATTTTTATGCCGCAATAGCTAACGACCAATGGGTTAAAACGTAAAAAAATAAATAATTGAGTATACCTAGAACAAGCTTTAAAGTTCATACGGGACCTGCAGATTTGGATGAACTTTAGACGCGTATTTGGTATTATATTTATTCTTTAACCTAGCAGTGCTGACGGGGTCTATAGGGAACCCCAAGTTTTTTTTTATTAATTAATGTTATTATAATGATATTAATTTGTTATTAACAGGTGGAATTATTACCGGTTTAAGTCTTATTTACTAGGCGATATCTGCGCAAAGGATATCGTGAACGCAATGAATCTGATATATGCCAATAAAGCAGTGGTGTGAAACCTTTTATTTAACCTAGCCGTGTCGATGAGGTATATTGGGTAGCACAATTATTTAATTTTCTCTCGAATAACTCTTATAATATAAATCCTACATGTCACAAACTTTTTATATTTGTCTAAAGTAGTCAGAAGAATAAATATTATGAATAATTATTGTCTACAATTTCAAAAAAAATAATATATAAACGACAATATTCGCTGCCGTTGCCATGCGCGCGATGTTTTTTCTCGCTCGCATCCGGTACGATGTGCCGGTGACACGTGCCGATAGGCGTTGTCATTTACGCGTCATATTGATTCGTAAAAATTCCAAGATATCGTCTAAATCAGGGTTTCCCAAAGTGTGAGCCGCGGCTCCCCAGGGAGCCGCGGTGCCCTTATAGGGGCGCCGCGAAATATTAAATTAAACAATTTGGCAAATTTGTTGGAATTCACAATTCTCGAAATTTATGCGTTACAATTTTGAAAAAAATCTCATGTATTAAGAGAGCCGCGGAAAAATCTGATGTTTTAGGGGAGCCGTAAGCCGAAAAAGATTGGGAACCTCTGGTCTAAATTATAAATAACTATTTTTATTTTTATTAATAGTCGATATATTGATCAATATTTGGACATAAAATGCTTTGGGTATCTGAGAAACAACCCGAAGACGAGAAGAAATTCTTTTGTTCAGATATTTTTACGGAATTACCTCTATTTGTTTTTGATTCTTTAAAACAATTTGGGGAGAGGTTACTAAAATACAGAACTGTTCCGAAAATGCATATACCATAGTCACGTCTTGCAGGTAACACATTATCCGCGATTAAGCCATGTTTAGTAGCCGGATAAGTTAACCTACCTACGAAAATCTATAAATTCTGGATTTTTTTTTATGACAAGAGGGAAATATACTTGTGAGACGCTCATGAATATTCATGAGTATCATAATTTTTTTTTAATGCTTGGGGTATCTGAGATACCCCCTTCGGAATACACTGTTGTTTTCGAGCCGCCGTGACAGATGGGTTAATTGAATTATATGTTCTGAATAATATTTTGCATTTTCAATTTATCTATGTATTCTATTATTTTTTAAAAGGATCTTAGTGGATATTTCTGTATTTTTTTTCTCAATTCTGTCATATTTTATTTTACATTAAATGCAGAAATAATTATAAGACATGTAATTTATTGCACTAGACATCATCACAACGCTTTGTGTTTTCTCCTCATTACAAACAAATATACAAAATGTTTAATGTTGTGGCTTAGCATTGTTATCGGTAGATTTGTCCAATTAAATTATAAACATGTCTGCATTTTAGGGCTTGAGAACTACATAAAAACCTATTGTGCTTTGGACTCTGAAATGACTTCGATAAAATCATCACTGCATTAATTGCATAAGCCCAGCGTATCTATTAATATATTTTTCATAAAATGTTGAGAATCACTGCGCGATAGGATCACTCCTCCCCCCGAGTTCATCACTCCCGTTCCCCCGAGCTTCCAAGTTGTACTTTGGAATGTTTGGCGCCGAAACAAGATTTTTATCGTGATATTTGTTATTATTACCACGGAAAGGAATTTTATCTCCGCAGGCGTTCGGACATGCGCATTGTCGGCCAGGCCCTCTCCGGCGTGCATCCTTTGTCAGTGAAAGCATCTCTATCCACACGGAAAATTGCCACAGTTTCACTTCGATTGAATTTTAATTACATCGCGATTAAACTGCACTGAGCATTGTATTTTCGCGAAAACAATTAAAAACGCTCGGATATTTAAAAATGCATTAACATTTCGTATAATTACTGTAATGGAAATTCTTACGATACACAAATACGCAATATGTATATTTTTTGTTATTTTCACACGTTTCATTCATCAGATCATCGGTCATCCATTAATGTCGTTGCGAAAATTGCGCCGGGCAAAAACTCAATTATCATTTGTTTTTTTTGTTTAGTGTTTGATTTAGTTAACATCTTAATATGTTGATAGATATATATATCTAGTAATTGATACGTGTGTGTGTATTGATAGCTCAGTCATTCACTTTCGTTTTTAAATCGTATTTCGCATATATCAATCAATTACAGCAGGAGTGAGCAACCTTTTATTACAACGGGCCAGCTAAAAACGGGCATTTAAATACGATAATACAAGCACTGAATGATGAACTCAAATTATCTCTTTATTAACAATATTAACTAAAATACCAATTAATAGAAATACTATCAACCTAGCCGTGCCGATGGGGTATATTTGGGACTCCAACTTTTTGTATTTGTCTGAAAAGTCTAAAGAATACATATTATAAATAATCATTGTTCTTTATTGTCTGCAATTGCCGAAAAAAAATTAAAACATCGATTCTGTCGACACGAACGCGATGTTTTTTTCACGCTCACATCCGGTACACCGCGAGAACTCAGTCTGCTGCGGAATATCGTCGAGTGCGATGTCATTTACGCTTCATATTAATTAGTTAAAAAATTCAAATTATAAATACAATTTTGAAAATAATGACGAGAAATGCTTGGGGTATCTGAAAGACCCCATCGGACGACGTGATTGTTTTCTAAAGTTTAAAATTGTTTATCATATTTTTAAGTCATTTCTCCTGATAGAATTTCCAATAAAAAACAACTGATTTAGCTCCAATGAATATCTAGAATAATATTCTAAACAAAGAAATGGATTTTTGTGTCAGAATTTGTTTCCTAACAAAATTAATATAGTATAAAAAAATACAGAAACGTAACACCCATTAATAGAAATACTATCAACCTAGTCGTGCCGATGGGGTCTATTTGGGATCCCAAGTTTTTGTTTCTTCTCGAATAACTCTTTTAACACATTCCGGTCCGCTGGGTTCCGCGTCGAGTTTTGCGTTGGGCCGGGCGATTTCGCGAAAAAAATAGCAAAAGTTAAGTACTTCAGTTAAATCGATGTAACTCTGATACCATTCAAGTTACGTTAACATTTTTTTTTGTTGTGTTCAGAAAGGTATCTCTATGTAAAAAAAATAATAGTTCAAATCTTCTTAAAGTGTGTGAAATATAAATGATTTTGGTTCATCATCAGCGCCAACGAGGACTCGAAAACGCGTCCCCCGTACTTCTACGTTGGCCCGCGAGGACGCGTTTTCCAGTCCCCCGGACCGCAACGTGTTAATATAAATCCTACATTTTACATTTTTTTGTATTTGTCTAAAAAAGTCTAAAACCTTGTTGGAGGTACTGAACCCAACCAGTTTCATTTGCGCGTTCACCGAACCCTTATATCATACGTCGTATCATTTTTCATACTATCGCACAATAAGTCGGGTGTGTGTTTTGACCTCCGCCGAACCCGGGAGACTGACTCATCAAACCACTGGGGTTCGATCGAATACGGGTTAAGAACCACTGGTCTAAAGAATATAAATAAATAATCAATAAACTGTATTGTCTGCAATTGTGAAAAAAAAATAAAAATATTCGCTGCAGTTGCCACGCGAGCGATGTTTATTTTCGCTCCGTACCGGATGCGAGTGAGACAAAACATCGCGAATGTGAAAGTGCGCGTCGTTTCCTTGTCATATTGATTAGTAAAAAGATCCAAAATATCGACCTAATTATGAAGCATGCCATGAATAACTATTTTTATTAATAAGGATGCGGCATAGAGCTAGAATAGAATGAGACTGTGGGAACTTTTAAAGGGCAAAATATTAAGTCTTTGAAAGGCCGCACGAGAAAGTGTGGCGGGCCGCGGGTTGCTCACCCCTGAATTACAGGAATATATTAGATTTACACGGCGGGTGACTGTTTGCCCACCATCATTTAAACTAATTGAGGTATTCATTGAAATAGAGCGACAATGATACACAAGTACCTCAATTATAATCGAGATGGCCGCACGGTCCATTAAAATTGGTGAAATGTGCACTTTTGCGCACTCGCACGCTTGTCAATCAAATCTGTTGGATTTTTTTTGCGCACTCCATCCACTGTACGCGTATATGGCCGTTGTCATAATCGGATTCTAATTTGGTAAAGTGGCGTTCGACACAGTGTGGCCGGGATGACAGATCATTAGCCATTTTGGTCGAGATGAGGACGCATGGAAGCTCCTTTGGCGGACGCTTCCGCTAATTGGATGTTGAAAATGCAAGGAACGCACACAAAAGACTCTTGATGTCTCTATAATATTTTTTTACGGATTGACAAGTGCTTGAATAACTACATCTTATTTGTAGACGCACTCGAAGAGGATGAAAATCTCAAAAGCAATCCAATCCAACCAGTTGTTTTTTTTTTTTGCACAAAGGATATGTTGCCGAGGATTTTGAATCGAATTGACGCATGTGATGAAATGATTTGATTGTCGAATTATTTAACAAATCATGTAAAAGTTGTTCTCTCGAATCCGTAGGTGTTAACATTTTGGACATCTGATTTAGTGCATCGTTTATAATGATCGAAAATTGACCATATATGTTTATTTTTGTTTATTATTATGAGATTTATCGATAAGCCAACAATTTATGTCCAATTACGTGTTATTTACCCACTTTTTTGAAATGTCGAGCCCGTTAAACGTCGTAGCCCGTGGGCTACGGCCGCGATAATAATCAAATTTTGTCAATACTCATTTTGTGTATGTTTAATAAATTCAAAATGTTGCTCAAGAGAGTCGCATACGCTTTCCCAAAATCGAAAAAAGGGTCAACGCACGCATGCGCGTAATTTCGAGCGTGTGCGAAACGGCCCGCGGCGCAGCCGATCGCCGCAGCGGCCCTGTCCATTACGATTTATCGTGCGGCGCACACGAACAAAAGTGAAACCGCGGATGAAACCGAAACCCCCGGCGAAAGAGGCCGAAACTGGCCGTGTGTGTGCACTTTTTCCATTTTTTCGATGCGCCTGCGCAGAGCCCGCGAGAGTGAAATGCAAATTCAGCAACGGGCTCGTAATACTAATTGGAGTTTGCAGAACCCGTTCTGTTGCGACCACGAGGGCTTAGTTTCTTCTCATGGCGACGCGAGTCGTTTTATATGTAAATCAAACCCAATTTTCTTGTACACCTGTTTTTGCATATTGCGTGCTGCGTTGTGCAACAATGTGAGATGTTGATGCTGGTGGCGCTCGATGCGAAACTGCTACATTGTCCGGAGACCGTTTTAACATAGCGATATGGTTTATTTCCACGGCGCTCGTCTAAACTATCCCCGGCTAGTCTAATGAGATGAGAGATGTCAGTAACGTTTTTGAATTGTGTTGTTGGACAGTCACTCGATCGTATTCAGCAAATTGAAAAACATCTCGTTAGACTAGTCCAGAGATATGAAATCTTTTTTTTTTAACAATTAGTAAATAAAAATATACGTTCACACGCAATAATCGCAATCAAAATAATATTAGTTTGAGTCATTAATAACTTCCGATTCAGGTAGACAGTTTCTATTGTTTGGATTTAATAGCAGTGAGTCATTCGACAACTATTTAGTGTGGTGGGCGTTACAGTGGTGTTATTCCGAATCCTTAAAATGGAGAATCAAAATGTGTATATTCGTCATGTGATGCTTTGGGAATTCAAACAAGGGACGGCCGGAAAGATATGCAGGGTATACGGAAAACCGATCGAGCGGCTAGAAATTGGTTTGTGAATCAGGGTCTGAAAGATGAACCAAGGGCGGGTAGCTCTTCCAGCCTCGATGACGACATTTTTAACCGATATTGGAACAAAATCCACGTCAAACGACAAGGGATTTGGCAGAGAGACTCAATACGTCACACTCGGAAACTTGGAAAATTTGGGGAAAGTCAGCGAGTTAGGTACGCATATACCTAACTCGCTGACTTTCCACAAATGTTCCACGTGGCGATAAACTCTGGATTGTAACGTATTGATTTACTTGCAGTGACTCAACCGGCGAGGAGATTTTTAAACAAGGCACTAGTGCAAACATGGCACAAGATGAGTCTTTGAAAGATAAACTGAGGGCAGCATATTGGAATAAAATCCACGTCAAACGACAAGGGAGTTGGCAGAGAGAGTCGAAATTATCGAGAGTCGAAGATTATCGAAAGTCAGCAAGCTAGGCATATGGGTACCACATAATCTCAATGACCGAAACAAGAGCAGACCGAATGTCTATTGCCACAAGTCTCCTCTCGCGGCATAAAATTGAGCCTTTTTTGGGCAGGACAATAACAGGCAATGAAAAATAGATCTATGAAAATATTGTCCTCAAAAGACAATGGTTGGATAAGGATTAACCACCCCTACCGGACCTTAAAGCCAATATTCATGGCAAGAAAACGTTATTGTGTGTATGGTGGAATCGTCTTGGAATAATCCACCACGAGCTGATGAAGCGCAACGAAACGATTACTGCCTATACATACGTTCAGCAGCTGCAAAGATTTCATGAAAAACCACCGGAAAAGCGTCCTGCATTGGTCAATCGGAAAAGCGTTATCCTATTACACGATAACGTAAGACCATACATGGCAAAAATGACTCAAGAAAAAATTCTGGAGCTCAACTGCTCTGTTTTTCCACATCCACCCTACTCCCCAGATCTTGCTCCTACAGACTACCATCTTTTCTGTTCTTACAAAATTTTTTGAACAGAAAAACTTTCATTAAATATGAGCAAGTTAATCTTAAGCCCTCGATGCTTTCCTTCAGTCCAAATGTTATGTGGAGGGAATCGATAAGTTGCCAATAAAATGGGAAAGGTTATATTTAACAGTGGTGAAGACAATAATAGATAACATAAGTTATTTATGATTTAATCTAATAATTAAGTATATTTTTTAGTTGGAATAATCATTAAAACGCATATATATTTTTTTTTTGAATCCGAAAGAAATTGATCAGATTTATCATTGTTGTCTGAATGTGCTCGGAAAGATTTGCTAACTGGTGTGAAATCTCTTTGATTTCACTCCAAGAGATTGTTAGCGCATCAGATCTACATGCTGATGACATTGCTTTTCAGAAACAAAATTCGCATCAACTCTGTTGCTCTCTGTTGATAATTTTCTTTGACAATGTAATCTGAGATCTAACTTAACGACGATCGTTTTATTAATTTTTATTCAATTCTTCATCTCACGCCGTAATTTAACCCTTTCCACTATGTCCAATTGTTGTCGATTCTATGAGTTATTCCATTATTTTTTTTACTAATTTATTATAAAAGAGAATAATTGGAAAAATTAATAAAAAGCATTTACAGAATTTGATCGGATATCCGATTAAAAAAAATACTTTCTTTTTGAATGAAATAAAAAAAATTGTTTCAAGAATTACTCCCTAAGATTTTAATTGGTTGACTTTATTTTGGCAATAATCAGATCTGAAGAATTATGGTAAAACGAACACGAAAGTCCAAAGTAAATTAACGTTGCTTTAATTTACGAGAACTGATCGTTTTTCTTATTTGATAAGTTTGTCTTGATAGCCTAATTTTCCGTTCATGCAAATTTCTTTTCACACCATGTCGAGACTTTTTACTGATCCATTGTTTTTCGGAAAAAAATGTTATTCAGTTAATTGACTTTTCCAGGCTGTCTGCTATTTGAAGTGGATTATTTGCAAATAACTGCATAAAATCATTTGCAACAAAGCTTAGGAGAGACGCAGACAGGGGCGGCTTGTTTATATACACTGCGGAGCTGCAGCACCCCCAAGCAAATTGAAGAAAAACATACTTTATATGTTAATAAATATGTGTTTATTAAATATAAATTAAATGTATATTGAGCAAAATGGCTACCTGCTCGAAGCGTGTATTGCATAGATGCGGGGCAGCAACGAGATAGGGGGGGGGAGGTCGTCGCTAAGCGCTGTGCTGCGCTGCGATTCTGAAAGTTCACTCACACACCACTGAATGGACCTACTAACTGATGCCAGGTTCCTTTGCCAGCTTTTTGACGGGACACGGATGCTTTGGACAGTACCCGCACCGAATCCGTAAAGAGACTACACCGGAGTGTCACGAATGTGGAGAACCGATAGATACTGCAAAATACACATTAAAATACTGCCGAATGAGAAACGTAAACCAATAAAAACATGCGAAAACTCTTAGGCAAAGAGCAAGAGCAAAAGTCAATTAACGGCGATAGGCAAGGATCCGCGGTAGGAGTACCACCTAAAAGACAGCCACGACAACAAAGAAACTTTTTTAGTTGGCACCCTCATGTCTGAGGATCGTGACCATTCTTGTTTCGAGCTTTCTTGATTTAGGCTCTTTAGGATTCTCTGCATTCCGCATCTCGCATCGCAGCTACTACGATAGAGCCCGTGGCGGTCTTTACTTGGTCGCTCCAGTGGATGGTCTTTTCTTTGGGTCCTTGTACGTTTCCAAGCGCGACGAGCTATCGTTTCTTTAGCGAGATGTCCCAAGTATCCAGTCGATCATCTCTATCGTTCCTTATTTCTTTCAGGACAAACACGTTTGTGCGTTTAGCGGTCCATGGTATTCTCAGGAGGCGTCGTCAGCAGCATATTTCAAAGGCGTCATTTTTCTTTTTAATGTTCTCGTTTATGGTCCAGGTTTCTACGCCGTAATTAAAAATTAAGAATAAGTATGTGGTCATTTTATAGTGGAGGAGGGGTTTAAGCCGGTAAGAATTACCCTGTTATGACTCTTTGCCTCTGAATTTAATAAGATGCTTTTTTATTTCGGGTATTTTTTCATTGTGGCTGAGATATATATAGCGATGAGTGAAATAATCATCATGCTTTTGTTTAATATTCCGTTTCAAATCAATTTTTACATTCGGACGATTTTTTACCCGATTATATCTTCATCATCATCATCATCATCATCTGCGAACCACAAGGCTCTCACTCGTTAAGGGCATGGGCCTTACCAAACTCTCGCATGGTAGTCGAGGCCAAAGGAACCTGAGTCTCACACGTGACGTGAGGGCTCCTCTTTCGTAATATCCCATACCACTTGAGGGACACGACCAAAATCTTGGTATCGGCTTTATGGGGATTTCCCTCTCTTGGCCATTGCTGGCATTGGACGTACATCTTCTACCATGTTGGTATCGGATTTTACCCTCTCGACTGTGTCCAGACAAGTAGGAGGGGGTTTGTCTCTGTATTCGTTTGTTCTCTTCTCTACGGCATTATCTGCTTACAACGAGTCACGAGTGACAAGTAGTTAGCGACCACACACACACACCTATATAGATATACACAGGCATACATATACACATCTGCCTAAAACGAGCCGGTCGCAAGTGATTATTAGCCCTGTCGCGCAATAGCAATCCTTTCATCATGGGAAAGACCTCCTCGAAAGGAAGAAGAGGAACGAAAGTAACGAGACTAAACCGATTATTAGTCAAGAGATTAGGGTTTTCCTTCCCAGGGTATACTGGCTCTGTGGTGAGAAATCCGTTAGAGACCAGATTTATTTATACACACAAGGATATGTGTACACCAACATGTACATATTTTTGCACTATTTTGTTGGGTATTTGTCAAAGTTCAATTGGGCCCCTAGTCAACTCTATGCAGGGTTGTGTTGTCTGTAATATAAAGAATGTAATGAGATGCTGACCATCAATTTTAATGGTATGGTAGATAGTTCTGTTTCATTTCTGATAAATTCTTGGTGGCAACCCCTCCTTCCCCAGTAGGGGTTGTGAGGTGATAAATATATATTCTGAATCCCTGTGTTATTCGTAGGAAAGTTATAGGAGGTGGGTATATTGGATAGTTTAAGATTCTTGTATGGAATCTCGCCGTAAGAAAAAGGTTTATCACACCTCACTATTCGTCGGCGATCTTTCGCCTTGTCTTCGATCGTTTAGAAGGCGATCTAAATATCTAGCGTAATTAACATGATACAAGTTAAATAGCGATATAAATTGGGGTATGATAATAATAAAAGTCACGAGCCACCGCTGTCCACTATCAGCCAATGTCGCCGAGCTAACCTCTCGAACCGAGTTGTAAATTGTCTCGGCCGGTCATTAGCGGACGCTAAGATCGCCGCCGATGGCCAACAGTCGATAGAGACGCAGATTCTATTGGCGTCGCCGGCCTTTGTTACCTGCTGCTTCCTTCCACGTCGCACGCCACGAGAGCTGTCGATGATTGAGCGCTGCTATTCTATTTGCACACTGTCGCCTTTTGTTCTAAAACTACAATTACTAACTTTACTGACGCGTGAAAAAAAAAACACGCTCTTCATTAGCGAAATAAATAAACGGACGCAACGGGCGATATTTTGTTATTTTTCACTTGAAAATACGGTGTTTATTTAGCTGCGATGCTATTGTCTAGTAAATGCTGTTCCACGAAACTCGCTTGACCTCCGTAAAAATTAAACACTGCAAAATAAAGCGGCGCTCATTAAAGTAAAAGTCACGTTGTGTCAACAATTGAATCGGATCAATGGCTGTGATGGATGTACGTATAATATGTAATCGGGAAACAATCTTAAGCAATTGCATAACGTGTAATTTTCATAATTCATGTAATCGCGCAGAACAACAGCGGCGAGGAAGTCAGCAACCGGCGGCAAGGTCATGTTGCGGATATTGCGGAAGTAATCTCCTTACTGCTTGCAATGATAAGAGCGACGGAGGTGGTGCTCAGGATGTGCTGTAGTGTTGTAGTGTATGCTTTGAACTCCAGGCCGCTGAACCCGATCCGCCATCTTCCTCTTCTTTCCGCATCCTCATTGTCTAATTAGTGGCATTGTTTGAGCCGGGCTTCGGAACGGGACCGACAACATTTCCATATAGAGCTATGGCAGCTGGTGTGCAATCCCTATCGCCGATAATAGACGCCTTTTTTTTGTTTCCGATCAACCAAAAGAGAGCAACTAATCATCGTGATGAAAACTATTATTATCACGTATTGTTGTGTTG
This sequence comes from Philopotamus ludificatus, assembly GCA_022495035.1. Taxonomy (NCBI): domain Eukaryota; kingdom Metazoa; phylum Arthropoda; class Insecta; order Trichoptera; family Philopotamidae; genus Philopotamus; species Philopotamus ludificatus. Next base: position 40,317 of record JAGXCT010035123.1, read on the forward strand.
CTCGGAGAACTTCTTTTGTATCCCATTTTTTACTCAGATTAATCGTAATTGCTGACTAATTCATTAGAAGGAATGTCCGTGTACGTTCTATCGGATCGTTCTGTTTTAGAAACAGGAAAAGTTCTGCGATATTATGCCGAGCTAAATTTATCTTAAATTTTCGAAATATATACGAGCTGTGTTATTTTTACGTATCGGATGCGACCTTTTAACTTTTGTAGATCGCAGAGAAAATGTGTTTTATTGAATCTTTATATACGTATGTATATATTTTGCTAGAATTTGAATAATGATATGCAATATAACATACGTGTTTAGAAAGGGCCGCCGAAAAAAACGTATGTGGGTAGAACATTTAATTTAGAGTAAATGAAAAATTCATGACCTTTTAGAAAATTATTCTATTATTTTATTCCCATTTTAATGATAGCTAAATTGTTGAATTAAAACAGTAATATGAATTCGTAATGCGTTTATGAAAAACATATATAATATATACAAAAATATAATTGAATCAATCTCTCGATATCCACGATTCACATTAGCCTAACCGTGCCGATGGGTCTATTTGAGGCCTCAAGTTTTTATAACATTTATCCTACACATCACAAACAATTGTATTTGTCTGAAAATGCCTAAAAAATAAATATTATAAATAATTATTGATCTTCATTGTCATAAAATAAATAAAAACAACAATATTCGCTTCAGTTGCTGTTTTTTCTCGCTCGTATCTAGTACGATGTGCCAAGTGCGAATGAAACATATACTAGTGACACGTGCCGTGAGAATTTGGGGGACGCGGTAGTCGTGTCCTCAGCCTGCGGCGGGACATCGAGTTTACGTGTCAGTTACACGTCATATTAATTAGTAAAAAATTCAAAATATCGAACCAAATTATAAAGCATATCATAAATAACTATTTTTATTCATAGAATAATCCATTATTTAAAAAAAAGTCAAGATATTGATGAAGAATTTATCAATATCGTGACTTGAAATACTTGGGGTCTATTTTTCATTATATATAAACCCCCTTCGGACAACGCGGTTGGCTTCAAGCCGCCGTGACAAATCGGCTAACATGGTTTCTGCTTCAGTTTTTTTTAAATTTATTATTTATTTAGACATTACCCTAAAGTAATGGCCAAAGATGATGATCGTTCTTATTTATTTTAAAGATATATTATAGAATTATAGTTTATATATACGCGAGGATAACAATTTTCAACCAAAAAGTTTCAAATAAATATGTTTTGTTGCAGTTGGCAACACTGCTCTACCGTTCTATCTGCAAACCCAAGCCAATCGAAATTATTGAAAAACTATTATATTATTACTTTCTAATTATCGAAATAAATAAATCAAACCAGTTAAATTTGTCTGGTCTCCATGATCGATAGATAGCATTGGTCGAATAGCAAAAATCTGGGTCCTCAAGATGTGAATGTAGGTGCAAGTGATGGGATTCCACTTAGGCTGGATTTTAGAAGAACTTAAGATGCAGTTTAATACGGAACTTAGGGTGGAGTTTAATTTATTTCCTCATTGTCTAAAACTATTGTAGATCGAGAATATTCTCCTAGCTAAATATTCAATTTAATGACCTATATAAATATTCAATTAAACGAGACGGTTTTATTTTAGGAAAAAATGCCTAATCGTAAATTCCTTTTCAAAGAAGAATTAGTTGCCTCTGGATAGTGACGGATTTCTCCTTAGGTGCATGAGGCGCGCTTTCTGGGGCCTCATAAATTTAAGGGGCTATTCAGCTCTCAAAATGAAAAAAATATATTTAAATATATTTTTATTAATAAAAATAAATAATAATTTAGCAGTATTCCATAAATTGAATTTACAAATGAATAATGTCAGGTATGATATGTTTTGGGGGTGGAATCCTTAGCGATCATATTTCGAACCACATGCACTGACTGCTCTGAAGACCTTATTCCATAGGGTCAGGGGGGCCATCCTCGTGGGCCCCTGAATTTTACTAAAAATAATTAATAATGTTTTATTCTGTCTCACTTTTTTACCGGATTACCGGTATAGTGTAAACTACCAGGAGTAAAAAAATGTGAGCGGGGGGCCTCAAAATTTAATTTGGCCTAGGGCCTCTCAATTTCTAGCCAGGTGAATTCCACAACGGAAGAGACTGAAAGAAGGTTCACGAAAAAAACGCGATTTTTTTTTTGCACGGTTTTGGTATAATATAATTCATGAAATTCAAAACAATTATTTTTTAAACTGAATCTTAAACAAAAAATCTTATTATTATTAGATAAAGACATTAAAGAATCATATTTATTTATTTTTCATAAAGACAATGTGACAATCTCTTCTTTATGGTTATATATGTCATTTATTGAGAAAAACAATAAAAAAAAGAAAAGAATTATAAAATCTCATATAAAATATCAACATAGTGGTTGAGCAGAGTAATAGTTCTGGTTACCAGAGAGTTTCTGAGAGCACTTGTCTTGTGCACAAAAAAAGCACACGCGAACGAGCTCGATGGTAGTGAGGTGGCGCCCATAAGGGCAACTCGCACAGTACAAGGGAATTATGTACTGCGCCAATCAACAGCTTAAAGAAGTGCTTTTATCAAGTGGATCGACCTTATTTTCATGAGGGTACATACCCCAGGCAGCCCTGTACCCATGCGCTGGAGTATAAACTTGTATAGAATCCACACTCCCTCATGTAGAGATACCTAAGAATTTTCTTCTGTATTTTCTCTAATCTGAGGGAATTCGAGGCGCCATAAGGCTCCCATATAATGGAACCTGATTCAAGCAAGCTCCGAACTAATGCATCGTATAGCACTCGTATGACTAAGGTACATCCGTATCTGATGAGAATTTCTCAAGACGAAGCCCTTCTTGATGATCTCCATTTTTTTAAGCCGTGTCTTATTTATACGGCAGCGCTTGGAACGTGTTTATTAGGTGAAATATATCGCATTTTTCATCTGCTTACATTACCTATTTTAAGTAGAACGAATCTGTGTTGCAAAAAGAGGGTTTGGTGGAAATAGCATTAGAATCGTATTTATTCAATTATATCGAATCGATTAGGCCGCTCTGTGCATTCCGAGAGATTCGACTCAATCGGCGATTGTTATAACTAATTTTAAGGAATTCGGCCATGGCTGAGAAAGCGGAAACGATGCCTTCCTGTGTGTTGGTCTGTCACAGTGTGTTTGTCCACCTAGCGTGAGATTGTCAAATAACGCGACGGCTAAACGGCAATTATTATTCTCGGTCCATACAGTGCCAACATAAAATAGTGCAAATCAAACAGCGAGCCAACATTTAGAATGCCGTTATTTGTTTGCCGATTTTTTTATTCCCATACACGCGTGACTCCGATACAATGCAAACATCGCCCAGACAAACTTGGGCATTCGAGTATTGCGAATAGTTCGCGATAAACTCCGGATATTTTGCGTCTTATTTGTTGGTAAAATGTCTTATTCCAATTGTGCAAACTCATAATCTAGGAATGTCGAATCCGGTATAGATTGCGAGAGCACTTCATTATCCAATCAAATGTTTGCTCAAGCGTCGCCGTCGCTTTTCACACACTCGTTCCTCCGCGGCGACGATGGGAAATTGACGACAAGAGGAGACAAGAGAGCACAACTTCCCACGCGCTCCGCTTCGCATTACTTCACACATCCATCCCGGGGCCGTTGTGCAATTACCGACTAGGAACCGCGTCGTCAAACCGTCGGCGAATTAAAGTCGCCTTTTTTTCTTTTCGGTCAATTGGCGGTACTGTCGGCCAATTGGTCAATCGGACATCATCGGTTGTATAAATATTGCCCAAGTCGGACACGTAACATCGGAACATGACCAACTTTGCCACTCTTACAACAATGTCGACATTGCAACACCAATAATGACCCAATGCCGTAAAAAGCCATCGTATCGGCGATGCAGTTGGGCAATTGGTCCTGCGGCAACTCGCGCTAAAAAAAATTGCAAAATTCGCAGAATAATTGTGTGCGAAGGAATTTTGCGACGATTAAGAAACGGACAACTGTGGGTCAACGATCGACCGACATATGGAAAATATTTTAACTAAAATATTTGTTTTCGAGGATTGATTTCAGAGGAGACTTACAACCCGAGTTATGAGCTATTCAACGCATAGAGTCCTCCATCTTACGCGTCACAACTTCGTTAGCGGAATCATCGCTGTCGACATGATATGGCTTTGATTGCCACTGGATTAAGATAAACTTGGTTCATGGCACACTTACATACATCAATAATATTAATTTCGAATAACGTCCATTTCCCGGTATTATCGATTTACTAATCGCTCGATAAAGCGATAAATCTAAGTTACTTAAAGTGTCGTAATATAAAATAACACCTAACCGCATTAAATCCATTCGGTTCCAACTTCCTCGACGGCTGGAACCGACAGAAGGAAGTCGGCGACGACTGTGAGAGCGATAAATTAAATAAACCGAAAGTTTCGACGGCGTCGATTATTCGTGCCGTCGTAGTTGAATTTTCCGGCGTCCTGCGCGTGCGCATGCGTGCCCCCCGTGCGAAAAGCTCCCCGGCTTCTGTCGCAAAGGCGGGCTCGGCTCTCGTTGTGTAATGTGATGTAATAGCACGTAACAGCACTAGCGCTCTCTCCTTCCAATTACAGCACGATGCGGTAAAACAAAAAGAGATGACCCACTTTCGTGGACCGGTTCTGCGGCCGGCGCACTCTAGGAAGTAAAAGTCGACCGGTATGAAAGTAGGCGACGCCATGCGGCCCTGGCACGTGGGCCACGTGGGCCACGTGGACCACGTGGTCACCTGCCCGGCCGGCGGCGCGTGCGCAGGATTTCGCACAGGTGGCCGTCTGCAAGGGACTTCGCCACTATTCCGCCGCGCATGCGCAGATATTGCCACCATTGTGAATGAAACGAGACATTGTAATATTTCGATAGCACATGACCGCTTCATGCAATACAGAAAGATAAAAAAAAATACCGAGGTAATCATCATGATCAATTATTCAAAGAAAATTATTGAAAATTAAAATGTATTTTTTATGCGTCAACCCTCCTATAGCGAATTCTTCTATAGAGCAGCGTGTGTGACAGTCCCTCCTACAGTGATTCATTCTAGCTCGCTAAATTTTACAGTTTAAATTACAAGTTAAATGACAATAAATGCATCGCGAAGTCAGCGGAATTCATCCTAGAACTAATCGAATCCAAAATCAAGTATACGGTCAGGGTTAGTCACAATTAGGAGCGAACCAATAAGGCAACAAAAGTTTCCATATCGGTAAACACGTCTAAGATTTTAAGTCGAAACTTCGAACTTAACCCTTTGGTTGCCGAAATCCGATCGGATTTTTCTACATTAGCGAGAATTGCCGGATCCGACGGATCTGAAATCGTATATCCAATACATTTTAAACCGTGTAGGGTAATTGCTTCAGGGGTATATAACATTTTTAAACAACACGTGCAACGCATACAACGCAGCCGCTACGGTATATTTATAAATTAAACAACACATTTTTACTTTAAATCATTAACACTCAGAGACCCGGTCCCGCGTTAGGGCGGAAATTTTCGTAAACGGTAAACACCCGGTCCCGCACCAACGCGGGTTCACACGAAACATGTTATCTAATGCGCTACAAAAGGCTTTCTTTGCAAATTTTACTTTGACTCGACACAGTTCAATTCATTGCTCTGCATGCGCTTTGTAAAATATATGGCATATGTATTTATTTATGGTTAAAAACTGTCCGGTTTTTGTTTATCCATTCAACAAAATAACTTTTTTGGAATATTTATGTGGTACAACCCGTCACATCCTTTATTACAAAGCTAAAATTACCTACATACTACATAAAGATATCTATTTGTTTTTTGTCGTCTGAAATACAATAAATCATCATTTTCACAGCTCGAAAATTTTATTTCTTATCTAAATATTCTAATAATCTAATATTAGTATACTATACGTATAATACTTCTTTTTGACCAAATTATCTTCAATAGGAAAAAAGTTATTAGGATTTTTTTACAGAGCCGCGAAAAATCGCAAGATCGATGAAAAGGATGCGGGTTTAGGTGTAAATTTCGCCTGAAAACAGCGGGTGCTTGAGTGTTAATGTAAAAATCGGGGAATTTCTGGCATAGTAATCCCAGAAGGCCCGGCAACCAAAGGGTTAAGTAGTACGAGATAATCAAAAGACTGTATGTGTATATGTATGTGCGCCGCACAATCTGGCCATATGGACGGCGCATCCCTAATGTAAGGTAATGGAAGGTAAATAAGTTTGACTGGTAAAAAAACGTAATTAATGCGAAAACGTAAATTCAGGTTACTAAATTCAGTGAAACCCGTTTTTTTACGTTTTTGAAAGATCTGATAAAAATACGTATATATTTAAAACGGTAAATTTTATTTGAAAAATGGTTAATTTTAAATGAAAAACCTGTATCAGTACCATTCAGTTCAGAAAAATAACAGTTTTTGTTTAGTTTTTAGCTCAGCTGTCAATTTTTTAATAGTTTTTTTGTATTAAGAATGGATATAAACACAATATTATAATAAACCGATATGAACCGTTATTTTTTTCGGTTCGGCTCCGGGGCTTCGTTCCGAAATAAATGGTTTTTGACGTTTTTCAGTTTTCGATTTAATTCCCTAATAAAAATATTTAATCACTCAGAGCCGAAAAATAACCCGAAAAACTGGTTATTTATTAATTGAACCGGAACGAAATCAACAAAAAAATAACCGTTAAAAGTTCAATTAAAAACATTGTCATTTTTATTATACAGTGAAACCTCGATCCATCGTTTCCAGGACACCCTAAAATAAAATAACGAAATGCAATATCTGAATAATTTTTACACAAATCTTCCTGCACGTGTCGCTAGCGTGTGCGGTGAATAAACAGTTGTCACACTGGCGTGACTGTAGCGGTTAAATTGTTATTGTTAAGCTAGGGCTATAAAAAATATACGTTGAATCATGCTAAAACGATAGATTGGGATTTCACTGTACAGTTAAACCCCCAATGACACCACAACACTAAAATCGGGACCGTGTAATTTGGAGTCGTGTAATTGGGGGAGTGAAGCCGACCGGCTGTGTGCGTATAGCCTGCCACGTGTTGAATACACAGACGCTAGCCAACGTTTGACTGTATGTGAATGCGACCGCGCAATTGGGGGATTTACGGTGAATATTTCAACGCGTAATTCGGAGTAGTGTAATTGGGGGTTCCACTGTATATATGTATTTGAATAAATACGATACACAATAACTGACTACATTAAATTAAATAATAATATAGTAAAAAAACCATCAAATTGTTATCAATTACACGTATATCATTATTTTATCATCCGCGTTTAAAAATACATATAAATATGGTTGTTAAAAATAATGTTATTCATTACCCGAATGAGATAACATACATAACCTATCCCAACAACTCGGACTCGGAATCCGAGCGAAATGTATCGAATTTAAACGCAACATCATCCGCGACAAATCGAGTTATTTCATTTTCCAATAAACGCGCAGTCGATCGACGATTGATCGTTGACCTTGAAACAAAAAGAAAATTGACCGCGGAGAAAGTGACCTTGCACAGAGAGGCGATAGTGGCGCCGACGGATTATGACCGGTTGTATTCGATTCGCGAACAACAAACACAATCGAAACAAGATCACACACACACACATCAATAAATATGCACATATATGAATATATTTATGGTTATTATAAAAATGCATATATTCACGCAGCCTCATAAATATTCAGCGGATGACTAAATAAAGCCTTTTTGCGCCGAGACAATCGGGTCACAGCGTGAACTTCTCCAACGTTACAAAATTCAAATGCACGAAAGTGTGTCGGGCCGATCGCCGAAATATATGTAAATATATGTTTTATTTGTCCATCTCGTTTCGCCATAATTATCTTGTATCTGCCCGGGTTTCGGGGTTAACTAGTTTCGTTATAAACTGTAGCAATTATGCCGTTTCGATTTGCATAATTATATAATGCGCGATAGTTCACAACGCGTGAATCAATACAATCATGTGCGATTACAAAGATGGTTTACGGCATTAAATTCTTTGAATATATTTATATTTGATCATGCCTGGATTCATTATCGAGATAAAATCGGTATTAGTGAGAGTTTAACGGCAACAGGTAGCCGAACAGTGCCCAATTATATAAGCGCCCTCATTCAGCCCACGAGCGTAGAACGCAATCTGCCGCGACCAGCGCAACAGTCTGCTGAGCATGCGCACTATCACGAAAGTACCACGATGATAACAAACAGTGGATGTTGATTTTTAAACGGAATATTAATATTTATACTATAAATCTGGGTTAGGTTTGGTTTCTTAAGCCCTATCAAACAAATTGCTTACTTGGGGCTTTTTTTTTATTAATAATAATCAAAATTATACTT